>CAUZXS010006089.1:0-107201 GCA_963585895.1 Sepioteuthis lessoniana
TGTTCCAATCTATTACTTAATTAGATCTGTTTTAAAATTATTCGCATTCGGTAGAACCGGGGGCAAAATAAACAAACTTCAACAACTCTTAGACAATTACACAAAAAATGTAAATATAGACGTACAATGTACGCGATTCCCGAACCTCTTTGCATCAAATAACCCTAGATGGATTGACTTGCTGTTAAAATCAATAAATAAGACAAACGAATGTGTGTAACACTTCACGCCTAGTGTAACGAGCTGAATCTTCAGTTGGTAACTGGATCCTATGTGTCAAACACATGACCCTGAATGTCCAAGCGTGATCTGTAGGTCTGTCTGACCGTGAGGAGAAAGAGATTGATGACGTCACAAAAACGAAACGCGACTACAGACCTTTTCATAAATTCGGTCAGCCGATAAGACATCAAACAAGCAAGTTCATGTTTTGCACCTGCTCAAAAATTAAAATTGAGATCACGTTCCAAGATATCCTAGCCCAGTCGGCTGGAGCTGTAAAATACTGCATCTTTGCAGAGGGATAAGACCTCCAGCCGACGACGAGTGTCCTAAATATGATTCTAAACTGCCTTTGATGGTGAGGCTCTAGTCCTGAAACTGTAAAGTACTCCTTCATTCCAATTACTCCCGCATTTGATAAGTCATGAATGATAATATACCATTAAACAAAGAAACCTTTACAAATGAGATGCGCTTAGCGGAAGTTATCGTTGCAAGGATTGACCCTGCGACCCGAGTTTAAATCCTGAACGTGACTTTTCGTGTTTTACTTCGCACTGGTGTCCTTTGGAAAGACGTACATCTATATTTTTCACTTCGGCTATTCAGCCCAGTCAGCCGGGGCTGTAGAATACACCGACTGTATTTCTGCAGAGGGGTAAGAGCCCCCCGAATGAGTACCCTAAATATGACACTAATAATCTGATGGTGAGGTTCTGGTAATGCTGAAGCTTTGGGGAATGTTGAATACTCCTTCATTGCCATCGCTCCCAGGTCCACTCTGGCCCCGGAGTGGTATCACCTGATAGGGTCCTATCTATGGGTTAAATAGAACTAAACAGTGTATTAATGCTAAACTGAATTGCTTGAAATAGAACTGTTTGACATTTAAACTGAGTGCAAACAAATGACTTACGCTAAATCAAATTGTTAGAAATAAAACTTTTTAAATATTTAACTGTGAGTAAACAAATGGCTGATGATTAATTGAACTGTTGGAGATATATAGCAATGCTTGGAAAATTTAACTTTGACTCATGCTAACTTGAATGGTTAGAAATAGAACTGTTTGATCATTTAACTGAGTGTATCAACAAAATATGTTTACAAATCATATATATTTTATATATATGTAAAAACAGTATTTGGTATTAAATAACCAACAATGGTTGATTGGTTGGTTGGTTGGGTTTATGGCATATCAACCTTTGTAGGTTATTTAACACCAAATCCATTTTTATGTAAATAATCAGTTCTATTTCAAACAATTCAGTTTAGCATATGCACGCAGTTTAAAGATAAGTACAGTTTCATTGTCAAATATTTCTATTTTAAGCTATTCAGTTTAGTCAGACAGTTCTAATTCAGCTAATTCAGTTTAGTATAAGTACAGATTTTGTTTACACAGTTAAATGTCAAAACAGTTTTATGTAAATTCAGTTTCAATGTCAAAAAACAGTTCTGTTTGAAATAATTCAGTTTAGCATAAGCACGCAGTTTAAATGTAAGTACGGTTAGTAAAAAACATTTCTATTTCAAGCTATTCAGTTTAATCAAACAATTCAGATTAGCATAAGCATGCCGTTAGTTCTATTTAACCCATAGATAGGACCCTATCAGGTGCTACCACTCCGGGCAAGAGTGG
The DNA here is from genome assembly GCA_963585895.1 of Sepioteuthis lessoniana. Taxonomy (NCBI): domain Eukaryota; kingdom Metazoa; phylum Mollusca; class Cephalopoda; order Myopsida; family Loliginidae; genus Sepioteuthis; species Sepioteuthis lessoniana. The sequence goes on from CAUZXS010006089.1 coordinate 1,868, forward strand.
ACCTGGGAGCAATGGCAATGAAGGGGTGCTCTGTATTCCCCAAAGCTCCAGTATTACTGGACCCTCACCATCAGACTGTTTAGTGTCATATTATCCGGACACTCATGGGGGGGGGCTTATCTCTCTCTAGAGGTACAGTCAGTGTATTCTACAGCCCCAGCCGACTGGGCAAAACAATGGTTGATATGCCATAAAACCAAACCTAACCGAACTAATCTTCAGCTACTGGGGAATAGCTCGAAAGACGGGGTTCTTTAGCTTTGATTCGGCAACATTTTAGAAGGAAAACTCTAAATTCAAATAAGCTAAAAAAAAAAACAAACTCCGCCTAAAAATTGATCTTGTGTCACATCTTATTCATGGCGGAGGGGTTGGGTAAATAAACTCACACATCCATATATATATATATATATATATATATATATATATATATATATATATATATATACTCAGAATGTGAAGAAGTAATTCTTTAGGGCATGGCTTGTGCCTCTATTTTCAGAAGCTATGTTATTAAGTGTCTTATTATAGCTTTTTTCAATGTGCAATGAATGAAGTGTTAAGAGTCGTCGGTAAAGATAATTTCTGTCTGTCAACACCGCAACTATAAGAGGTTAATGAATGAGTACGTCTCAAATAGTGGCTGACACATATCTTAAATAACACGCACAAGCACGTATCATAAATTTATACGTCTATGTGTGTGTATATATTTGTGTGTTTTTGCGTATATACATGTGTGTATGGGTGTATGCATATATACATATATATGCGCGCGTGCGTGTGTGTGTGTGTGTATATATATATATATATATATATATATATATATATGTGTGTACATGTATGTCTGCAAATGTATATATATGTGTATGCATGTATATATACATGTATGTGTGTGTATATATATTCGTGTGTGTGTGTGTGTGTATATATATATATATATATATATATATATATACACATGTGTATGTGCATATATATGTATGTGTGTGTGTGTGTGCGTATATGCATGTGTGTATGTATATATTTGTATGTGTGTATGTATATATTTGTATATGTATGTATTTATATACACATTTGTATGTGTGTGCATGTATATATTTTTGTATGTATGTATGTATTTGTATATGGTTATATGTATATGGTTATATGTATATAGTTATGTATATATCCATGTGTCTATGCATATATATGTGTATGTATGTGTATAAATATATATTTGAGTATGTATATGTGTGTGTGTGTGTGTATGTGTACGTGTATTTATATGTATATGTGCGTGTATATATATTATATATATGATGCAAACTGGCATCCCTATATGAATATCAACATTTTTACGAACGAACTGTGGTTTATTTGTTTAGGGGCACAACAACTCCATACTGGTTATCTAAGGCCGAAATTTGATTACTCTGGATTATAATCTTAACCATTTATATTCTGAACGTTATATTACAATCTTTTTTTTTTTTTTTTACTTATACGTAAACGTTCGTAAAATATACTTGATTATAAAAATGATTGGAATCTTATGTGGTCAAGAAGTTTGTGATCAATTTGGTTGTAATAAGGAAATGATCCATCACTTTAAATCCAGAAAAACATAATTTGTTTAACAACATATCATTTTATTTGATAAAACTGAGCAACGCAATTTTCTTTGAGTTAGATCTGACATTTTTATTAAACTTTGGCCTCTGAATCCAAAAATGATTTTATGTTTTCCGTATGACGTCAGCTTTTTGAGCAACAGGATACCCTCTCTTTTTCTCAAAAACTATAAAAATACCGCATCTAACAATTTTGAGATTATTTTATATAATGTTTTTAAAATTTGCATTGCCTGACTAATGTTTGTACCAATTTATATTGTTCATACAAATGGTATATAGTTACTGTGTGCGAATAGTTAAAGTAAAAAATTTACGCTGATAGCTTTTCCTAAAGTGATCAATCTGTAGACAATTGTGTTTTGATGCTTGAAAAATAGTCATCTATCATATTTACATCCCATTTACACCGATATCTTTTCTCCATAACTTTCAAATATTCTTGGAATCGTTCACTTTTCTCATCGCTGACCAAGGTTTTCCGGGAAATTAGCAAGATGGCTATGCAGAAAATACAATTTGATGCTCATGTTTCAGCCGAGCGTTTTGTCGCTCTCCAATAGTTCCTAGACAATTTCAGTGTTATTCTTTGCTCGTGTATTTCCAAGGAAGTTATTCACAAGATCTTTGAATGATAAACAAGCGTTGTTTTCGAGTTCTAAGATTGTCCTGATGAGATGTTTATCTTTGATGAGCAGCCGAATCTGTGGTCCATTAAACATCGGCTTTGATTTTTTTTTTTTTTTTTTCAGTTGATAGGCCTGGAAATGCCAAAATGAGGTACTTGAAACAGTCGCCTTCTGTTGACAGTGCTTTAATAAATTTCTTCATAAGACCCAGTTACACGTGCAGAAACGAGAATATAATTTTCTTTGTTAACAAGTGCCTCGTGTCGAATGTTGGGATCACCAGATTTAAGGTTAGATCTCCGAGACTGGCTCCTCTCAACCCAATGCTTTTCTCGAATTCTGCTGTCTCACACGTTCAGAAAGCAAAGATACTTGGTGTATCTGCGTTGCTGTTCAAAAAGGAAGCATATAATTTAAAGGTCAATACAGATGATCCTATTGTGTTTGTGATATTGCAACAAATCAATGATTCTCTTCATGTCTCTATATTTTTCATGAAGACAAACTGAATGTCCATTTCGGACTACGCCATATAAATTATCATTGTAAAGGAGAACACTCTTTAAGCTCTGTTTTGGGCTATCGGTGAATATTTACCATTCATTTGAGTTGTAGATCAGAATTTCCAGTTCTTCCAGTATGTTATGACAATTTCGCCAATGGTCCGGCAGACCTGGGTTCAATCCCTGGTCGCGTCGTACCAAATACTTTAAAAATGGCATCCTTGCTTAACATTCAGCAATATAAAGGTACGTATCAAGGGTAAAGTGGAGCAATCCAGGGAAAGGAGTATCATCCTCCCCAACACCTCGGTGTAGTAGCTATTGAAAAGGGAGCCTTCTGGTCGCCCTCGACTAAAGGGAGACAACTTTACTTTTACTTTACGGACCTACTCTCACTTAAAAAAAAAATATTGCAAAAATTCGCTTTCACTGAATCGAAAGTAGGATACCTTCGCTCCTTTTTCAAGCATGTTTTTCTCATTCAGTCTTGATGCAAGATGTTCTGAAACTTTTTTGACTGTTCAGGATTTTGTGCCAAATCATTCAACTCCTGCTGTTTGAATCCCTTACGAGCTGAGTCATCTTCAATTTCAAAATCTGCATTATTGCTGTCACATAATTCCTGTTACATGACCCAGTTCTTCAAAAGATGATAGTTGAACGAAAACTGACCCTGGGATTTCAGATGAATGAAGCATTGGACATATAACTGATGGTAGAATATATACTCAGTTTAACGAATTTTTTTCTTATATCCTGAAGTTTTCACTAATCCAAAATAACACGCTGTGCAATGTTATTTTGGCTCATAGGCATACATTGCCAACTTATCACGTGTTTCTGTGGTGCACATACATAACCTCTTGAAACAGGAAGTTGACTTTTAAAGGCTGAAGACTAGCTGTGGCATCTAATTGGTCAATAACCGTGACTCATTTTTTGGAGGGAGATTTGAAGCTGACTATAAGCTACCATGGTTTTCAAAAATCCACCCAAAGATCTGAAAAATTTTCTCTATCAATAAAATTATAAAAGAAGTTAGTTAACCAGTCCTTTTACTTACAGACAAACAATGCAATTGTGCTTATTCAGAGAGAGAAAGCACGAGTGAAAAAAAACAAAAAAACATTGACGTGATAGGAGAAAACTGGCTGTAGTTTTGAAATCATCCAATTTTAGTCTAAATCAAACGAACAATTGAACAACAGAAAATATGTTCAAAAGTGTTCCCCAGTGTAATTCATGTTTCATTGAATTTTTGTAAATTGCTCTATTTTATTTTCCTAATAATTTGTTCGTACATAGCTATTCCTATGCAATACAAATAATTTGCATACAGTTGTAGGGCTTTAAGTATTACTATTAAATACAAATAGGTTATAAACAATTATAGGGTTTCAAGTTACTACTGTATTTCTCTTTAAGAATAATCATTTGTTTGCACACAGCTACATGACTTCAAGTAACTAATAATGATAATCCTGAGTAAAGAATTATAACTTCCAGCAACTATTCTTGAAATAAGTAATTTGCACACAGTTATAGGATATCAAGTGCTCTGATCTAATACATATCATTTTTAAACAAATCTATTTGACCTACAAACTATTATGCGAACTATTTCTATTCATTATCAACAGCCGTACAGATTCTCTCTCTCTCATAGATCTTGGAAAGTCCTTTAGACGGCATCCAGTGTCCGCACAGAGCTGATGAATGGAGGTCTTTGCTGGTCGGCCAAACAGTTGTGTGTCCTTGTGTTAGAATCCATTATTTGCATTAGGGAATATCTTTAATTCCATCTACAAGATCATAAAGATGTTATTTTCTTACCTCAGCATATTTTTCAGGACACGCCACTTATATACAAGACTCTCAATTAAAACGTAAAATTGAGTTAACTAACCGGCAGTTGATAAGACTAAAAGTGTCCAATATCGTAGCGATGGAATAATCTAATTATCAAACTCATACTATTAAAATTAAGTTACACGCACGACAGCTACCCTCAGGCATTTAAAAATGATGTATTGTACATGTTCGCCATGACATTGTAATTTTATTTTCGAACCAAAAAAAAAAAAAAGACAGGGTTTTGCGCTTTCATGATTTTAAAGTCTTATGAATTAGCTAGACAACTGTTTATTATACAGCTTTCAATGAGCTTCCAAAGTTCAAAATTGACAGTTATGAATCTTGAATAAGCTGTAATGGACGTTACTCCTCGAAATACCCTAGTAATATGCCTACTTATATCGTATGTATAATCTAAATACACTTCGAATGATTTTACTGTAGCAATAAATTGAAAATCAGGAGAAAAGGGATTATCAGGGGTCAGGAATTAATGCAAGTATTACTCACAATAAAAGTAAAAGTAAAGTTGGCGACCTTCGTCGAGGGTGACCCGAATGCTCCCTTTTCAATAGCTATTACACCGAGGTGTAGAGGAGGGTGCTACTCCATTCCCTGGATTGCTCCACTTTATCCTTGATCCTTACCTTATAATGCTGAGTGTTAAGCAAGGCGGCATCAAGTACCATTTTCTTATGACTCGATCTTGGGATTGAACCCCGGTCTCCCGGAGCAATGGCGAACACTCTACTCATTAGACCAAATGGGATATATATATATGTATATATATATAAGTTCGTTATATTTATAAATGAAGAGTGCTTATCTCATCAGTGATTGGTATAATGGTTTCGCCAATCACCGGTCGAGTCATGCCAAAAACTCAAAAAATGGTATTTAATGCGTCCTTGCTTAACACTCAGCATTATCAGATACGGATCGAAGGAATGTGGAGCAATCCAGGGAAAGAAGTAGTGTCATCCCCCACTCCTCGCTTTAGTAGCTATTGAAAAGGGAGCCTTCAGGTCGCCCTCAACAACGGTCGGCTAACTTACTAAACTTACTATATATATACGAAGGTTGTCAGAAAAGTTTATTGGCTGACTAAAATACTCTCATTAAATGTGACCAAATGAGGTTTAAATTTAAACAGCCCCCACTTGTGTTTCACAAACTTATTCCATCGGTATCGCGGTGCTTGGATCCCATTGATAAAAATTTATCAACAGCAGATATGATGTTATCATATGAACTTTTAAACTTACCTTGGTTTACACACACACACACACACACACACACACACACACCCATCCATCCATCCATACATATATATACACACACACACACTATCACACACACACATATATATATATGACGTTGAGAGATCAAGTTACTTTGATAGTCAAGTCATTTTGCTTAGGGGTACACTTGACAATTTTGTAGTCTTGTTTGATAGATGAAATTATTTTTCTCGGAGCAGGCAGTCGTTAAAACTACATATCTCTTCTCTTCATAGGAATTTCACAACTTTACCAGCTTCAAAAAGACCATCTTTTTGATAAAATGGGTTTGTCGGTTTAGTAGCATTTCAACCCTTTCTGAGTTATTTAGTATCGAAACTTTAAATCAAATTTTATTTCTTTTTATCTATAAAGTAGAAAAATATTTCGCATATATAAGTATCTTTTTTTTCTTTTTCTTTTTTGCTTTGCTTTGGTTCGGTTTTATGGTATATCAACGATTGTAGGTTATTTAATGCCAAACCCATTTTTATACATATATATAGTTCTATTTCAAACCATTCAGTTGAACATGAGTACACAGTGTATTTTTTTTTACCTATAGATAGGATTATCTGGTGCTATCACTCTGGGCCAGAGCGAACCTAGGAGCGATGGCAATAAAGAGGTACTCCGCATTCCCCAAAGCTCCAGCATAACTGGAACCTCACCATCAGATTGTTTAGTGTCATATCCAGTGATGCAGTCGGTGTATTTTGCGTCCCCAGCCGACTCGGCCATCTTTTATTTTCAAGAAAAAAAGTTATAGCTTCATTAAAAGTATTTCTATCAAATACTGATAATTTTTAAACAGATGTATTTGACCCATAACAGGACCCCCACTGTTACTACCACTCCGAGTCAGAGTGAACCGGAAGTAACGGCAATGAAGGAGAACTCCACACTTTCTAAAGCTCCAGAATTGCATCCGATGGTAAGAGCTCCAGGACTGTTTTGTAAGCCCCGCTGATAAGTCGGACTTTTCAGATAGTTACAAAGCTTAAGTTAGTACGGCCCAAGAGAAGATGGAAGAGAAGATTATGTTACGCTAATTCTCGAATTGAGGAGGGCTTGTCTGCTTACAAAATCAAGATTTGAAGTACAACCTTTTACCTGGGCTCGAACGTTGACTTCTGTCACTGGTTAGAAATATATTTCTAATAATTACTTCCGGCCAGGGGTAGATTTGAGATTTATTTGCTACCCAACAAGAACAAATGTGACACAGTCTTTTAATTGTGTTGAGTACCCAGCATATGACTCATGGTCGCGTGATGACTCTTCTAGAAATTGCCTATTTTTATCGGCTATTGTCGCAGATATCAAAGCGTGCACTTGCTTCTATTGTGTTCTATGGTCAGACTTTGCTTTGGGGGACAAATTTCCGGGCACCAGGCTTCAATTAATTATTGGCTTCAATAATACCGAAAAACATAGAGGCCACTTAACTAGAACGAAAAGTTGTTTCCTCTTTCAGGACTGGATTGAGGAGAAATGATTTTTTTTTGGTTTTTGTTTATATGGATAAATTCTTTTTAGATTTTCTTTTTTCCAGGTACATTCAGTTTTCTTTTTAACAGCGAAAACATTTTTTATGTACGAACGTCGGTTAAAATGTTCATAGGCTAACGAAGATACTCTTATTGAAGTCAATTTTTCAAAATAGTATCCTTTGCGGTCCACACTCTTCTTTCAACGCTGTTGTGATCCTTGGATCCCATTAGTCAAAAAAGTCATCAACGGCAGATATGACGTCTTCGTATGAACTTTTCAGCCGACACTCGTATAATAGAATGTTATTAAGCAGTCTCATAAACCTGGCACCTAGAATAATGAGTGATACTTCAGTTCCAAAGTTAATTTGTTATCAGCCTGGTATTGAATTCAGTGGGAGCTAACTGTTGTCACCATGTTGAACAATTTCTACCTGAAGTAATCTCGTCTACACATTCAAATCTAATTCTGGTGTAAATATTAGATGAAATACTAGCAAAATTAAATATGATGTCCTTGGTATGACATTAAACAACATCGGGTAATGGGGCACCAGTTCTGGAGCTCTGAGGAATATGGAGTCATCTCTTGGTTACCATTACTATCATGTCTACTCAGACACGGAGTGGTAATACATGTAATAGTCTCATCTATAGAGGGAATAATTCTAGTTTTGAATAATGTTGAAATGAAAATGATTTTGAATGACTGTAATACAAAGACTCTAAAAACATTGATATTGCAACTGAATATGAAGTGTTTAATCATCTTAAATTATTGTGAAGATTCATATTTGTGTCGCAATTGGAGACGAATAATTGATAAATCGGCATCAGCAAAAAATAACACAAGAGTTGACAAACCATAAAACCAACCAAATTATTTATGTTTTTATAGACCTTTACTTAAAAAGTCCTGAATATGATACCAAGCTGCATCCAGGAGTGAAGCTCTAATTCTGGAGATATATATATATATATATATATATATATATATATATATATATATATGGTTGGTTGGTTGGGTTTTATGGCATATCAACATTTGTAAGTCAATTAACGCCAAATCCATTTTTATGTAAAAAATCAGTTTTATTTAAAAACAATTAGGTTTAGCATGAGTACACAGTTAAATTGTCAAAAACATTTCTATTTCAAACTATTCATTTTATTCAAACAGTTATATATAACAAATTATTTATGTTTTTATAGACCTTTATTTTTAAAGTCCCGAGTATGATACCAAACTGTATCCAGGAGTGAAGCTCCAATTCTAGAGAATAAATTTATATATACATATATAGTGTGTGTGTGGATATATATATATATATATATATATATTTGGTTGGGTGGGTGGGTTTTATGGCATATCAACATTTGTAGGTCTCTGAACGCCAAATCCATTTTTATATAAATAATCAGTTCTATTTCAAAAAATTCAGTTTAGCATGAGTACAGAATTTAATTGTCAAAAACATTTCTATTTCAAGCTATTCAGTTTAATCAAACAATTCTGTTTAGCATAAATATACCGTTAGTTCTATTTAACCCATAGATTGGGCCCTATCAGGTGCTACCACTCCGGGCAAGAGTGGACCAGGGTGCGATGGCAAAGAAGGGGTACTCCACATTCCCCAAAGCTCCAGCATTGCTGGACCCTCACCATCAGATTGTTTAGTATCATATCCAGGACACTCGTTGGTTGGGTCTTAACCCTCTGCAGAGAAGCAGTCGGGGTATTCTACAGTCCCAGCTGACTGGGCAATATATATATATATATATATATATATATATATATATATATATATATATATATATATATATATATATATATATATATATATATAAACAGTGTTGGTTGTCACTCCGTGGCTTTGTGGCAAACTAAATGAGATATAATTTGGAGAGTGCTCAATATCTGTGATAGATCTATTATATAATAATAATAATAATAATAAGTAAATATATATTAGTTTTTATGTGTATTTAATAGCACAGAAGCTTGTCTGCGACCTCAGGTTTCATGATGTTTTGTAAACGACTATCATCAGGCAGAGAACGAAAGATAATGAAGAAATCGAAAAATACAGTCAAAAGAACGTTAGAGTTGCGTATACCTCTTTATGTGCGCGCGTGTGTGTGTGTGTAATGTATGTATGTATGTATGTGTGTGTTTGTGTAGGTTATATTTGCGTGTTATTGTGTGTGGACATATAAGTGATATTTAGTATGTGCATGTATAAAGGTACATGCGTCGCGCATTAAATTTGACGTTGTCTCCTGGATGTAGGAGACACGATGCGTAGCCAAAATCATGACAGATTGACCGAGAAAAAAATTTCTTTCTTTGTATATTTGTGTGTGTGTGTGTGTGTGTGTGTGTGTGTGTGTGTGTGTGTGTGTGTGTGTGTGTGTGTGTGTCTGTCTGTCTGTCTATGTATGGGTGTGTGGTGATGATTTTAACAAAGGAACAAAATATCATCATTGCATTACGAAGATTTGTAAGCATTATAGGCGAAAGAGTATGGTGGGACAGAATCGCAATAAATATCATGGTGATAAGATATGTTATATTGTAATATACTATGGAGTATTATGCAATATTAGTATTTTATGCTGGAATATGATTTGTGTTAGATTGCCATAATAATTTGTATTAGTTATGATGTGTTAATGATATATTGCGTATGCATCATTGTAATCCATGATTGTATGTACGTAAGGAATATAGTGAATATATTATGTTAAGACGTTGCAATAATTGTTTGTATTATCCGTACTTGAAGGTATGCCTTGCGAAGGTCTAACACGGATACATTCGATCCTGCTCACCGCCATTCTCTCAACTTTTCGGTGCATATGTCTACTCGAGCCGTCAATGGATCCACGTTATCATTTAACTCCCGATAGTCGAGAACCGGACTTACCTTTTGTTTATTCTGCTGGATGACTGCCATTAATGGGATCAGGCCCTTCGGGGTCCCCAGTTAATCTTCTGAGTAAGGAACTAACCACCCATTATCAATCCAGTTTTGTAGCTCTTTATCGTATTCTGCACGAGCTCTTGCAGGGGTGGTGTACTCAGGTATTCTGTTGTATAATTTTTCTGGTGGCTGATCACCGGACCACTTCCATGACACTGTCCAGGATTTGGTGCGTTGGTCGAACTCTGTGCGAAAGTCAAGCTGTTCTAGCTCTATTGTGGCACCCAAAGTGTGAGCCAGTGGCATTTCCACCAGGATAATGCACCAGTCCACATCTCCATTCTTGTCACAGACTATTTGACCAAGATGGGCATCAAGACAGTTCCTCACCCACCCTATAGTCCAGACTTTGCTCCCTGTGACTTTTAGTTATTCCCTAAGCTCAGAGGCTGTCGTTATGAGACAATTGAGGAGATGAAAGAGGCTGTGATGAAGGTCATTGACACACTCACACAAGAGGACTTCCATGGAGCCTTCCAGTAGTTGTTGGAATGGTACAAGTGCATTGCAGCCGGAGGATATTACTTCGAGGGGGACTAGAGTTTCATGTGTGTAAAATCAATAAAAGTGCCTATATGAAAAAAGTCTGGAAACTTATTTAATGATCCTCGTATATATATGTGTATATACACGCAGTGATATATATATATATATATATATATCTATATATTCCCATTCACACACTGTATTTATATGTGTGTGTGTTATATATATAAGATTTATATATATATATATATATATATATATATATATATATATATATATATATATATATATATTATATAATGAGTGTGTACATATATATAATCTGTGTGTGTGTTTAAAGTACTCGCATATTGGTGGAATTTGGAAAACTAAATTTTTAATCAAAAAATTATTGTCAGTTTATGCAGAAAAAGGTTTTTTATACGGTTAATATTCAATGATAATGGCCAAAGTTCGGAGCAATTTTTATTTTCATAAATTAATTCCATTTATATAAATGAGTTTTGACCGTAAATCAAGTGTCATCTTCTTAACGAATATGTATATGGTATGTTAACATTTTTTTTATTGTCTGTTTTTATTTGACAACATTTTGGGCTAAAAATTAATACCATTCTTAGTTTTAAAAAATTCAATCTTCTTAGTCGGTACTAAATTAGTAATACTGTTACAAGGAACAAAATTAATAATATTCTTATTTAGTACAAAATTATTATTATTATTTGATACAATAACGACATTATCATAATTTCTCCTGACTTACTGGTGGAATCAAAACACTTCACCATTGGTTAACAATGTTCTACTAACCTTGCTTGTTGACTAAATTGTCAACAAGCTAGTTTAGCAGACCATTGTTTGTGAGGTCGATTCTCACTGTGTACTTTGTACTTCTAGTCTTAGTCAATAATTCATCGGTTATGAGACTAGATTGTTAGTACATTGCCAAAATCTTTGTGTGCACAGTTGTTTAGGGGAAAGAAAACTGACATGCAAAAGTTTATAATAACACTTTGTGTTACTATAAGAACAGAATAACCAGATAGGGTGACCGATAAATATTTATATAAAGTCACGTAGTGTTTTACATATAAAGAGTTTTTATTTTCTTGGTGTTACTTGCAATCCCTGTTAAATAAATAAATTGAGTTTTGCACTCCGCTTCCAAGTGGGTATCTTCCAGTGCGTGTTCATTCAGGCTGGTATATATACAGAAATGTATTTTACATTCTAGACGGAGGATATTTACAAAATAAAAAATGAATATATGAAGTTGAATTTCTTAAAGATATTATAGACGTATTATTAGGCGTGTACAAAAGTCTCTAGCATTTATTTTTGAAAACAAGAGATTGAGCATATAGTTGAAGACCGTTTTTTTATGGGAACTTTTCTACAAGCCTAATATTTAGTTTTTGCATAAATAATGAGCCTGGGCACTTTACGTTGTGCAATGGTTAACGAGCTGGATTTGTAGATCATTGTTAGTGAGTTTAATTCTCACCTGGGGCTAAATGCTTTAGTCCTGTGCAACAACTAAGCTTGGCTTAGTAAATAACAATACAAAAGGAAGATGGACACCTTATGTGTAACGGTTAGCATGATGGATTAGCAAATCTTTGTTAGTGAGTTCGATCTACACTGCAGGTCTTGTGTCATAACTAAACTAAGCTTAGTAAAGAACAATAAATTATTAAACAGTAATTTTGTTATTACTGGCATTAGAATATTAGATCAATAATATATGAATACAGTCTCATTAAAATTTAATGAAAAACGTCATTATAATTCATAAATAGATACTAAACATTTTAAGATTAGTTATTAATTGAATTTTTCAGTTGATGAATATCCTTATTTGGATGATAAATGCTTAAATTTCTTAAAGATTTATTTAAAATATCATTTTTGAAAATCATCAAGTTGTACTGACGGCACGGATTCCCTTGACTCTCTCTTGACATCCGTCCCTATCGGGCATCGCCCTTGGCAAAGTCCTTTAGACAGTATTCCATTGAGCTGATGATTGTAAGTTTTTGCTGGTTGGCCAACACTGGTGTGTCCATGTGTAGGAGTCCACCGAAGAACTTCGCTTATGAGTTCGTCCTTAGTTCACCAGCAGTGCCTTGCATGCCTTGTTCGTCTTACTCGGATGGTTTGTGAAATAGGAAGTAGCTTTGGTTTTGTTTCTTTATTTAATGGCATATTGGGGAGGATAAGGGGTTTATAGGTTACATAATACCAATACTGTTTTTCTACAAGGATGGTTTTGGCATTAAATAACCGACAAAGGTTGATATGCCATTAAACAAAGAGAGCGAACCAAAACTGTAGGTTCTAGATTATTGCAATTCGTTCTTTGTTTAATGGCATGTCAACCTTTGTCGGTTGTTTAATGCCAAATACATTTTTTACAACAGCAGTGGTATTATTTAACCCATAAAACCCTTTATCCTCTCAGCCATGAGTTGAATACCCCCACAGCTGTTCTTCTACAAGGATGACTTTGACATTAATTAACCCACGGAGGTTGTTATGCCATTAAAACAAAAAATTCAAACTAAACCCATGCTTAATTGTATTTTTATTTTGTTTCGGTTGTCTGTTACTTTTGATTTTATTTAAGTGTAAAAGAAAAGAAGGATTTCCATATTGTACACAACTCTGTGTGACGTCATACTTTGTGATGTACATTTATTCGCATTCCCGAGCAGACACCATTCCTAAACAACTACCTTCTCCTTGAAAAAGTTTCTCTGATGAGACACGTTGTAATCAGACTAATTATTTGCTTGCGAAAAAAGTAACAGTTAGTAAAAATAAAACTAAACCTTGAGGTAAAGTGACTTTTACGAGGTATGTACAAAAAGAAACGGAATTTATAAAACAGATTGCCAATAAGACATTTTAGTGCATACGTTTCGTAGTAGTGACCTCGACCTTTGTATTAAACAAAATGCATCACACTACGTTGGTTAGTAATGAAACTGAACATACTAAAGGGAACTGTGTTCCACGGTCGTTTTATTTCCATGATAAGCCCCCCCCCATACACTCACAAAAATAGGTATTCTATGTATGACACCTGGTCTGATTGTGAGGCTCTTATTTTGGAGATCTAGAAAGTGTGGAGTTACCTATTCATTGCCAGTTTCCCTTGACCCGTTGTGTTAGGGTATCATCTATGGGTCAAATGGATTTGTTTGAAAATTATTTGAATTAGATAGGAATACTTGATACCATATAACTGTGTGAAAATTATTTGTCTTAAGAATAGTTACTTGAAGCTGTAATAGTTTACTAAGGACTGTTATTTGAAACCATACAATTTTTTTCTACCCGATAAGAATATTTGAAACAATATAACTTTGGGTTTTTGTTGTTATTTTTTATACAAAAAGAATGCATAAATACGAGGTTGCATATGTATTAATATTTATCTCTGCTTCCCACCAGACAAGATTTGACCCAAAGTCTTTTTGTCGGGGGGGGGGTAGGAGAGGTCGGACACGACCCGAGACTCGTGCCCTCCTGGACCATGACGAAGTGCAATGTGAACTATTCAAACCTTTGCTAAGTCTTCCGGCAAAAAGCCAGGTGACATTGCTGGTCAAAGCTTAACATTGATTCTTCGTCCACCCGAAGGTGGCCCAGCCGAAACCGGGGACCATTCGGCCTCAAATCTATCGTTGACTTGATACCCCATCTGGCACGAATGCCAGACGAACCTGCAAAAGAACTTTATTTTATTTTATTTTATTTTATTTATTTTTCACATATGAAACTAATCAATGTTTGTGTAACATTTAAATGCAAAACGTTGACGGACATTTAAGATTAGAAGGGATAAGGAAGAGATTCAGAAGATACAGGCCAAGTATGAGAGAAAAGAGTAAAGGCATGAGATTATACATAATCTTAGTTATTAACGGTAGTCTTTATATTATTCTTGTTTCTTTTTGCATATGTATTGAATAGTGAGTACGCTCATTGAATTAGACGACCAAATTATCCATTCGCTTTCCAGTGTTCTTAATTTTTATCAGCTTTGAAAATATAAAATTTTACGAGTCCCAACAATCTAATACCGACAGGTTTAGTTTGTTTTCTTTTTTAATGACATATCAACCTTCGTGAGTTATTTAATGCCAAAACAATCCTTGTAAAAGGACATTAGTGGTACTATTTAACCTAGAGCTGCGGGCGGGGGGATAAGGGAGCTAATACCTTTCTCTAGGATCTTCGTCCGAAAGTTAACGAAATAGCACAACTGGTGTTCGAATTTGCGAACTACGATGCCGAGTGCGTAAGCCACTAAGTGTCAGGGACTCCTGCAAAGCCTACAGGCTTCATTTACTATTAGTTAACAATGAAAAGAATGTTTTATTATGAGCGCAAACCTCATATTTCTTGGGTATGACAATTAAACTGCATGCTGTAGTGAGGCTCCAGTTATGGAGTGTATAGTTACTTATACATTGTTATTACTTATAGGTCAACCCTGACTCAGAGAGGTAGTATTGGTCAAAGTCTCATGTATGGATCGAATAGGGCTGGATATTTTTGATTGATATAAGATTTTGTTTGGTTTCTTTGTTTCTTCGTAGGTCATTCAATGCCAAAGCCAATCTTGTAGAAGAATAGCAGTGGTACTATTTAACCCAAAGCTGTGGGGGTAATAGGATTCGCATCTTTCGTAAGGTTATTAGAAAGTGAACATAATCGCACGACTGGGATTCGAACTCGCTTACTACGATATCGCAGTCTGGCACGTTAACCACAACGCCACGATGATTTCCCTAGCCTACAGTAGTACCAAGGGAAATCAACATGGTAGTCAAAAAGTTGACCATAGAAAATGAAAAGTATTTGGTGATGTTAAAGTTAGGGATTGTATTGCTTTAAAGTGGTTCAAGAGATTTTCAATTAGAGATCTGTAAATGTGCATTTATTTGACTCTCCACGAGGTCAAAATCGGACACAATGGTCAGTTTAATGCCCTTCAAGAATCGAACCTCTCACAGGGCAGGGAAAATATAACTCAGTTCTACCGGTATCCCTCTTCAGCGGTGCCTCAAACACGGAACAATAAACCCATCATTTGAGACGAAGGAGCAGGTACAGTCTGGTGTGGAGGACCCCAATAGAAATTTGCAAAGGACATAGATGATCTGAAAATTTGCGTTCGTTTTAACCATTAGATGTTTGTGTTAAGGTTCAGCACAAACAACGGAACTATAGTTAGCATTTGCGCTGTGTCAAAAGAACCTCTTCTCACGACCATTTTTAAGTGGAGTTTAACAGGTTCGAATTCAGAGTTTTCCTTCTAGACCGATTGCCATACCAAGGTTAAAGAGCCCGCTCTGCCTAACTCAGAGGAGAGAGAATAGTTGAATTTATACCTTTCTCAGAAGTATTAGCGCAAAGGGAAATGTAAACTTCCTCGTTCAGAAAATGAACACAGGTCACCGTGTCCATTTCCGACGACGGTAACCATTATACTGCGAACGTTTCCTAAAGATATATGCATTAGGGAAATGGGTATTCTAAGAACTTGTCGAACAAGATAAAGAGTAATGAATCATGATAAACTTGACACGACTTTTCTACCAAAAGAATGAAGCAATTTTTAATTGATTATTGACTTGTGATAAAACAAACAGGGTCCTGTATGACAGTCGAAAGTACTTAGACATTTGTTTGGGAGTCACGAGTTGTGTAAACCTTCACGAATGAATTTGAGTCTCATTGGGTGCCTCATTCATATGGCCTTGTGCCACATCTAAGCAAAAAACTTAGTAAATTATTTATACAATGTTTCCTTTGTGCCTCAGGTGGTGTAATGTTTAGCAAGCTAGACTAGCAAACCTTCACGAATGAGGCCGAGTCTCACCGAGTGTCTCATTCACATGACTTTGTTCCACATCTAAGAAAAAGGCTTAGTTGATTACTACTTACACATCTGCTTATTTTCAGGTGAAATTTGATTTTGACTTATCTGAATTATTTTTCACATTCCTGTGTCAGCGTATTTACTAATACTGTACCCTTGTTTTCTTGCAGGGGTAGCTACTTATGTTGCTTGTCTACGGCAAGAATAGCCTTGCAAAGCCCATCCATTTCTAGATTCACGACTAGTTTGCATTCAGTTTTCTCTCCTTGACCGGTTACCACATCAAGGTTTAAAAGCCTCGTTTACCCGACTATTCCATTGCACAGTCGGCTGG
Source organism: Sepioteuthis lessoniana (assembly GCA_963585895.1). Classification (NCBI taxonomy): domain Eukaryota; kingdom Metazoa; phylum Mollusca; class Cephalopoda; order Myopsida; family Loliginidae; genus Sepioteuthis; species Sepioteuthis lessoniana. Next base: position 18,937 of record CAUZXS010006089.1, read on the forward strand.
GGCTGTCGAATACACCAACTGCATCTCTGCAGAGGGGTAAGACCCTGCCAACGAGTGTTCTGGATATGACACTAAACAATCTGATGGTGAAACTCCAGTACTGCTGGAGCTTTGGGGAATGCGGAGTACCCCTTCATTTCCATTGCTCCCAGGTCCACACTGGCCCGAGTGGTAGCACCTGATAGTGTTCTATCTATGGGTCAAAGAGAACTAAGCTGCGTACTTAGGCTAAACTGAATTGTTTAAATGAACTGTTTTTGTATGCTAAACTCAATTATTTGAAATAGAGCTGTTTTGACATTGAAACTGTACTTACGCTAAACTGAATTGTTTGAAATAGAACTGTTTGACTAAACTGAATAGTTTGAAATTGAAATCTTTTTGACAAACTGTGTACTAATGCTAAAATGAATTTTTTGAAATAGAACTGTTTATTTGTAAAAAAAATGAATTTGGCATTAAATAACCTATAAAGGTTGATATGCCATAAACCCAAAGCAAATAAGTTTACTATTTCACTTATAAATGTATGGAGAATAGTTGGATTCATAGCTTTCAAAAGGTATCAGCGCTATATGAAATGCGACCTGGCCTGGGATTTGAACCTGGGTAGCCGAGTTTACCTCCTACGTCGCCATGAGTGCCTTAACAAGAACAATGTGGCAAATTTAATCGGCAAAAGTAATACTAAAACTTAGGAATAATCAACGTAGTGAGCCCTCGAAATCTAATTGGACCAATAAAGTTATAATGTAATTGGACCAATAAAGTTATTTCCCTCAAGGGGAAATAACTATATGAATGTATAGTATACAAAGTGGAGATTGCCGTGGACGTAACCTAGATGCAGATCCTATATTAAAATGAAAAATAGTAAAAAAAAAAAATTGCCGTAAATATAGGACAGGTGAAAAATATTTCAATTTATATGTGGTGGAGAAACTTGCAATAGCTTCCTACAATAATCCCAATGAATTACTTAATCAAAGGTATAAAATACTTGATATTTTTAGGCATGGAATGGTTTGGTTGCTTGGTTGGTAAAGTATATCTTTCGTTTTTTTATGTTAATTTTTTCTTTCTGGCGGCACTTTTATTATTAAAATATAGTTAAGGGTAACGTTTCTTCAGTCAGAATCGTCCTGATGATCAGGTAAGATGAAACCTCGGTAGATTTTTCTGACTCTATAGGTATTCATATATGCATAAAGATAGGTGTGTGTATATATATATATATATATATATATATATATATATATATATATATATATATATATTATGTGTGTGTGTGTGTGTAAATATTATATATATTAGTACATGAAATAAAAATATACAAATATATCTTTATAGACATATGTATTTATGATATATATATATATATATATATATATATATATATATATATATAATGTGTGTGTTGTGTATATACATGTTTTTATGCATGTTATATATATGTGTGTGTGTGTGTGCGCGTGTTTATAGACATATATGATGAATATGTATATGTTATATATATAATGTTCATAAATATATATATATATATATATATATATATATATATAATGTATTTAAGATCCTTTCAAGTTTTCTAATAAGTGTCTAAGTTTCAGGTTAGAATTGATAGAAGCGCTCGGGACAATTTTTGTAAATTCATATATATATATATATATATATATATATATATATATATATATATATATATTTGTTTACATACATTTAAGCATGTTTGATTAAATAATAAAGACATTTTGTCTATATAATTTTATCAAGATCCTTCCAATTATCCTGATAAGTGTGTAGGTTTCAGGTTGAAATTTGTCGATGAATTTACCAAAATTGTCCCGAGTACTTTGGGAGCTTTTATAGGCCATTATGAGGGGTTACTTGCATGTAGAAAGTGTTTGTTTTTTTTAAAGATTTTTGAATGGTTTTTAGGTTTTTTATAACAAAATTACGTAAACGCAGAGTAAGATAAAAGCTACGACTACAAATTCTAGTTGCCCTCTATATAGAATCAAAAAACCCCTAAAATCTATAGAATTTTGAAAACAGCGACAATGTTTTGAAATGCCTTTAGTTCTATTTGTTTATTTATTTAAATTATCCATACTTCTTGATGATATCCCATCTCCGTTGAAAGCGTTCTGTTTTTTAAATTCATCAGCATCTCCGTTTTATTCAACTATTTTGATTCACCAGTGAACGCTATTTAGCCGGTACCCGCACCGAATTCCTCTGGTGAGACTCGTCGCTCGACACCTTTTTGGATGAAAATCAAGACCTGTCTGAGGGCAGAAGAAGGTTTTTGCTCAACGAGGAAGTGTTAGATCCATTATTCTTTGTCAAGTTTTCCAACTAAGAGAAGAACCACTCTGATATTACACCTGTGACTGACGTGATCCTTTGGTTATCTTGTTTTGGCTTGTTACTCTATCATAAGCATGAAGTTATCAAGAGTGGATGTTTTCTTCATATGTTGACTTCTATAATACAATGATGTAAAACTATTCACTTTTGGTTTTTTCATCTCTCAACTCTTCTTTTGACAAATCCCATGGCGATAGAGGTCCAGTAGCAATTGCATACCTGACCAATTGGAAGGATGCAGTTATATTATGTGGGATGGCAAAGATCTTTGAAGACTATGCAGTTGCCATATCTATATATATCATCATCTAGTCACACTGATAGGACGTCTCTATCATCCATCGCTTTCGGATGGTCTTTTAGACTACATCCTGTGTCCGTACAGAGCTGTTATTGATAAGTTCTTGTTAGTCGTTCAACACTTGCACATCCGTATGAAGGCGTCTAGAAGAGAATGTCACTTATGAGTTCGTTCTTACTTCTCCTGCAGCGCCCCGCACATCTTGTTCGTCTTATTTGGATGGTTTTACTGATGGGAGGTAGGTGGCCATTCAGTTTCTGTTTTGTTGGATGTTTCTTTTGAGATTTGTTCCATATAGCTTGCTGCATTCTTATGTAGTTCCCGTCTAGGTTTTTCTCTATACTCTTAGTCAGCTTGCACGTGGTGCATCCATATAGTAGAATTGACACGACCGCTGCTTGGAAAATATTGCCAATTAATTTTATCAGATAAGTCTGACTTCCATATGATTGATAACTTAGGCGAAGGCATCGACTGCTATCGATGTCATTTTCAGAAGATATGACACTGCTTCCAAAGTATGTGAATTGTCCACTGATTTCAGAGAACCACTACTTAGAGTGGAAGTGTCTACTTTTTGATTAAAACTCATGTACTCCGTTTTGTCTGCTTTGACATGGAAGCCAATGCCACCTGCTGCCTGATCCAGACTATGCAGCAGGGATTCAGCTTGGGTAGGTGTTATCTCATCAGCGTTGTCTGCGTCCGTAAAGCTGCCGGTCTAGATGAAATACTACCAGAAGTATGGAAGACAAGGAAATTCGATGACTTACTGCTCCGATACAGCCACGCTGTAAATAACCAGAATACAATAGAGATGGACAAAAGGCTGCATCCACCCTTTCCCCAAGAAAGGCGACCTCAAAATTGCGTAGAACTACCGTGGCATAACCCTTTCTTCCATAGCGGCTAAGATTTATAATGCTATTCAACCGCATCGAATCAGAAATTGATAAAATTCTGTGAAAGAATCAAAATGGTTTCAAGAGAAACTGATCCACAACATCATACATACTGACAATCTGTCGAATCGTAGAAAGACTTCGTGCAAAAAACATCGAGGTGACTCTTATATGTAGATTTCTCCAAGGCATTTGACTCCATACACAGAGGGAAGATGGAACAAATACTTCTAAGGTATGGTCTCCCTAAAGAAATTGTCACACCCATAATGAAGCTCTATAGTAACACAAAAGTCAAGGTTCGCTCGCCAGTTTGAGACATATTTCTTTGAAAATGTTGCTGGTGTTCTGCAAGGTGATACATTAGCCCCATATCTATCCATAATGTGCCTAGACTACGTACTTTGAATGTCGATAGATCTAATGAAAGAAAATAGCTTTAAGCTAAAAAAAAGTCAAGAAACAGATTGTGTGTGTGTGAAAAAACATACACACACACACACACACATATATCTCGGAAAATTGTCATTCGTCCATAACTCAGAGTTTCACGAGTTATGGTTGTACAATCATCAAAAATATACTCTATTTACCTATATATGAACTACTGACTTTCCTTCGACTATCTTTGTTATCATTATTATTATAATTATTTTACACCTAGAGCTTTTCACACCGGCGTTAACTAATGGCATTTCACTGGAGTTTGAATGATAGCAAGTCTCCAAGACTTTTCTCAGTATTCTGTCTGATTTTAATAATTCTGTCGTTTAGATGGTCTCCACTTCTGATTTTCTAAGTCTTCCAGTCCCTTTACCAATGCTTTGAGGCTTGTTCCGAGTGCACCTATTACAATTGGTATCACCGTCACCTTCATGTTCCATAGTTTTTTTTTCTGATTATTTTTAGTTCTCTGACAAGTTCGTTTTCTTTTATTTTTACTCTGTGGTTAACCTGGATGACAAAACCCACTCTTCGGTATCATCATCTTCTTCATTTATTATTATTATTATTATTTACTCATTAGTTTTTCACATCAGCGTTGACTGATGGTCTTTCACTGGTGTTTTAATAACAGCAAGTCTCCAGGACTCTTCTCAGTATTTTGAACGTTCTCAATAATGTAGTAGTTTGGATGGTCTCCAGTCCCTTTAGTAATTCTTTAGTTACTGTTCCAAACGGACCAATTACAATTGGTATAATTGTCACCTGCATGTTCCATAGTTTTGTGTTGTTGTTTATCATCATCAGTAGTAGTAGAAGAAAAAAGTATGTTTCGCCGATCAAGTATATAAATAACAACTACCAATTTTTGTTAAATTACTAACTTGGCTTATTCAGTTATATTTTTGTTTTTATTCCCCCTCCCCCACCACCACTTCTATTATCTCTTCTTCTTCTTCTTCTTCTTCTAGTCTTACCCACCTTGTAATTATCGACAAGTCTGCTCAGAATTATTCGCGTGCACAACACACTTGGCAGGTAATCTTTTGTTATTCCATTCTGGACAGTTTACGTGCGTCGAAACCATGGAGACCCAATTGAAAAATCGGACGATCACCCATCAATTGGCATTCAGGACTAAAAAAATGTGATGAGATTTCAAACAAACAAACAAACAAAATGGAAACATTGACCAAGTAAACGGCAACGTAGTTATTCAATCTGTCATTTGTTCGCTGCAAATTACTAAAATTTATCTATTTACGTTTCCATCAACCTAATTGTTTTCATTGTCTATTTGTCTGTCTCTCTTCTATACGTTTCTTCCTTATTTGGTTGACACCTGTATCTTTCAGGATTGTCTGGTTGGTTGGTTGGTTTTATAGCATATTAACCATTTTAGGTTATTTAATGCCAAATCTATTTTTATACACAGAAACAGATCTATTTCAAACAATTCAGTTTAGCATGAGTAAAGTTTTTTGTTTACACACAGTTAAATGTAAAAATAATTCTATTTCAAACAGTTTAGTTTAGTATTAGCATGCAGTTTATTTCTTTTTGACCCATAGATAAGACCCCATCAGGTCCTACCACTACGGGCAGAGTTGACCTGAGAACGATGGCAATGAAGGGGTACTCCGCATTCCCCAAAGCTATCAGATTGTTTAGTGTCATACCAGGACACTCTTTGAGGTAGTCTTACCCCTCTACAGAGATGTATTCTACAGCCCCTGCCGACTGGGCCACAGGATTATCTGTTTTTCTCCTTTGTCAGCATTTTTCTTCGTATGCCCAATTCTTGATCCATTATTAACTCTATCGATTTACTTGATTTAAATGGTATATCAATCTGTCTTGTGTAATTTTTGCCACAAATTTAGAGAATTGCGTTCAGTGTACGTTCCTATCATTATTATTATTATGTTTTGCGTTGTTGTTTCTTAAGAGTTTTTCTTTTTTTGTACACGGTCTAACCGAATACGAATGATTTTAAATAAATATGTTTGACCCATAGATCGGATTTTAACAGGTATGATCACTATGACCTGAAAGTAGCCGTACCTGTTAAGGTCTCTTCTATGGGTCGAATAGATCTAAAAATAATTTGCATTCGATATGGATACTTGATGCCGTGTAAGTTGTTTGTATTAAGAACAGTTGAAGCTAAAAGTTTTTTTTACTAAGGTTTTCCTACTTAAAGCCAGAAAACTATCTGCAAACAAAATGTAGTCTTCATCAGTAATGGCACTAAATTGGTTGTCGTCAATTGCACGTAGTTTCTAATCCTCTTCACTTTCAATTTTTAAGCGGAGTTTAACAGGTTTGAATTCAGAGTATTCCTTCCCCCAAACTAGTTGCCTCACCAAGGGCTGAAGAACCCAGTCTGTCCTACTATTTACCCATAGCTGGAGGGAGAATAATTGGATTCATACCTTTCCCAAGGATATTAGTGCTATGTAAAATGCAATCAGTATCGTCCAGGATTTGAACTCATGTCGCCGTGTCCAATTCCTACCACGATAACCATTACACCACAGGTTTTATAATATATTAACCATTGTAGATTATTTAATACCAAATCTGGTTTAATCATACATATCAAATGTATACGATTTAGTTTGCAATGGAATGCTTCACACTGCTTTTTGACCATCTTGCACGAATCTAGCATCAGTTTTTGAGTGGCATAAGAGATTCAAGGAAGGCACCGAGTCTGTGAAGGATGATGAGAGGTGTGGGAGGAGTAAAGAAGTCAATACACCAGAGTTGATGGGCCAAAGTTTTACGGTTACTATGCTGAGTTTTAAGGGAGTTCAGGAAGACATTCCGTTGGAAGAGGCCAGCACTCTTCAAATCGAGTCAGTGGTATTTCCACCAGGACAATGTACCAGTCCACAACTCCATCCTTGTCACAAACTATTTGACCAAGATGGGCATCAAGATAGTTCCTCACCTTCCCTATAGTCCAGACCTTACTCCCTGTGACTTTTGCTTATTCCCTAAGCTCAGAAGCTGTCGTTATGAGACAATTGAGGAGATGAAAGAGGCTGTGACGAAGGTCATTGACACGCTCACACAAGAGGACTTCGATGGGGCCTTGAAGAAGTTGTTGGAACGGTACAACAAGTGCCTTGCAGCCGGAAGAGATTACTTCGAAAGGGACTAGAGTTTCATGTGTGTACTATCAATAAAAGTGCCCATAAGAAAAATGTCTGGAAACTTATTTAATGATCCTCGTATATATGATTTGGCTTGGTTTAGTAGCATATCAACCATTACAAGTTATTTAATGACAAATATGATTTATACATATACATTAGTTACATATAATTTCTAAACATAAATCAAGTTAAATCGTTCCGCATTCTTTTTACACTTCAATTAAACATCAGTCATTTGTTTCACACAGTCAAATGATCAAACAGCTCAATTTCTACTGCAGAATTCACCGACTGTATCCCAGCAGAGGAATAAGACCCCCCCTCCGAACGAGTGTCCTAGATATGACATTAAACAATCCGATGGTGAGGTTCCAGTAATACTGGAGCTTTAGGGATTGCAAAGTACCCCTTTATTGTCATCGCTTCCTGGTCCAGTCTAAACTGGACAGAAGTAATAGCACCTGATGGAGTCCGATCTTTGGATCAAATAAAACTAACAGTGTACGTATGCTAAACTGAATTATTTGAAATAGAACTGTTTTGACATTTAACAGTGTAAACAAAAACTGTACTTATGCTAAACTGAGGAGTTTGAAATAGAACTGTTTATATGTATAAAAATAGATTTAGCATTAAATAACCTACAATGTTTGATATGCCATAAAACCAAACCAAATCACTCTAACAATTCAATTTAGCATCAGTCATTTGTTCGATTTGGTTAGGTTTTATGGCATATAAACCATTATAGGTTATTTAAAGCCAAATCCTTTTTATACATATATATTCAATGAATGATTTATAAACACGTTTTGTAGATAACATTTTAAACAAGCCTATTTAAATGGTTTCACTTATTTATACAAATTATTCTGTTTACTATCAATCATTTGTTTGCACAGTTTAATGTTTTCAAGTATTGCTATGTATCACTAACAATTCAATTAAACATCAGTCATTTGTTTACACAGTAAAATGTAAAACAGTTCTATTTAAAACAATTCAGTTTAGCATAAGTACACAGTTTAAATGTCAAACAGTTCTATTTGACCCTATCTGGTACTACATATGTAGATTGATTGAGAGATTTTTTTATCTTTATTATATTTACCCCACCCCTCCGCTCGGGCAGGATATGACACAAGGTCAATTTTTATGTGGAGTTTGAATTCAGAGTTTTCCTTCTCCTAGACTAGGCTGAAGAACCTAGTCTGCCCTACTATTTACCCATAGCTGGAGGGAGAATCATACCTTTCCCAAGGGTATTAGTGCTATGTGAAAATGCAATTTCAAATTCAGCGGGGAGGGGAGTCCCCCTTGCGTAATGGCTAAAGTGCTGGATTGCAGCCTCGAAGTAAGAAAGTTCGAACTCCAGTCGTGCTATTACGTTCACTTTCTGAAAAATACCCTTTGGAAAGGAATTAACCTTCTTATTCCTCCAGTTATGGATTAAACAGTGATACTGCAATTTTTCCACAAGGATGGCTTTGGCATTAAATAACTAAACGAAATTCTGCGAATATCTTGTCAATTCGTGGTATTATACTTCTCGTGATGGAGTTGATAATGTCGATAATCACATAGCAAGAATACTCATCTGTGACAAGTATGTATTTCTCATTTGGTGGGGTATTCGAAGTCAGCGCTGACTTGCGTCCAGGGAGCAAGAGACAGGGAAATTTTGAGGGGTTCTTTCGTAGAGTTAGGTGTGGAGATTTGACAGCTAAAGCAGTTTATTATTATTATTATTATTATTATTATCATCATTGTGCGTTCAACAAGGGTGCGCATGCCTCTGAACCAGACTTTTTCTCAGAAGATGGCTGTTGTATTTCCAATTCCTTGACGTCCAGTGCGTGCTAGTTTGATTGGTTGTGCCTGGAGTACCGGTGGCAGAACTATCCGGTGTTCTTTTAGGATGATATTCCCATTGTGTGCAAGTGACAACTTGGATCTACACTGGAAGAGGGTTTGTAATGTCTGTTTGTCAACATGGACATTGTCTGTTTGCATTCATTTGTGGTGATGGCTTTGATTACACTTGTGAATGTTGGGTCTTTGTCTTTGTAGAAACTTCATCAACTATCATTGCCTTGGATGTGGATGCTGAGACTATATAATTAAGGTATTCTTCAGCTATCTTTTCTTTTTTTCTTAGTGAGTGGTAGCTTAGTTTGTCAGTTGGGTTGTCATGACCTGGCCGGCAGTGGAAAGTCATTTCATATGGTTGCGTTCTTCATATCCAGCTTTCTATGTGGACTGCTAGTTAGGCTCAAGTATTGTTTAAGATGAGTGCTAGTAGCTTATGATCAATTTAGATAATGAGTGGTGTGCTGAATATGTAAATGTGGAAATATTCATATACTGGCGAGAATTTCACTCTCTATGAGTATCTTTGTTCCATTAATGTGAGGGCTTGACTAGCAAATTGGGTCACTCGTCCTTCTTGAGTGAGCGCCGCTAAGATGCCTTCTGGGCTACCATCCGTGAATATTTCTGTTGATTTGTTGAGATCAAAGTAGGCCCGAGAACATGCTTTGCTTAAAACAGTCTGTAGTTTTTTAAGAGCATTGTTATGACATTGTGACCAAACCCAGTGAGTCGGAGATTTTTTGTCGAAGGTTATGAGATAGGGTTGCGTAGTTAAAAATAAAATATGTTCCTCAGAAGTCGGTCATTCGACGCATTCTTTGATTTAGAACGTCTAGTATGGTCTTGATTTTGTTAACACTTCAGTGACACCATCTTTTCCAAAAATATTTCCCAAGAATTCGTGCGATGTTTTATTGTGTTCGCCTTTTTCAGTATGAAGGGTGAGGCCCTTCTTTCTGAGACGCTGAAATATTGCTCAAAGGTTGGTATCATGATCTTCCTGAGATCCTTCAAAGCAGAGAATGTAATCGCTGACATTGACTGCACTTTTGCTGTCTGCAAGCGTTTGATGCACTGTTTTCAGGGAACTCTCACTTGCAGAGTTGATCCCGAAAAATAGGCTTTTGTACCGGTATAATTTCGGGTGTGTTACAAAGGTCGTTATTTATCAAGATTCTTCAGTTAATTGTAGTTGGTTGTATCCTCGTTTAAAGTCTAGTTTTCTGAAGATCCTTAAACCTGATCCCAAAACCTTGACTTCATCTAGCGTTAGTGCTACGTGTCGTTTCCTTTTTATGGCTTTATTCGCCGATCGTATGTCTACACAGACTCTAACTTTTCTTGGTGTTTTCTTGGATACTACAGCAATCGGGGAAAACCGATGTGTTAGTCCACTTTCTTAATCACTACCAGTTCTTTGTCCTTCTGGATTTGTTGCTCAGTGTATTCTTGTACATAAAATCGTACGCATTGGTATCGTAAGGAATGTCTCTTTTGATATCTTGCTCGATTTGGCGGGCATTAAGTTGTCTATCAAAAAGTTCAGTGTATTCCATCGGGAGCACTTTCGGTGCAAATGGAGACTCACCTCTGGAAATGTTAGCTAGAAACAACACAATGAAAATGGTAAATAGGCGTTTGAGTCTTTTTGATGGTTCCAAGCCTATGATGGGGTTTTCTGCACCATTCACAACGTATACTGTAACCAAGCACGTACTGTCTCCGGCACGAAGAGTGGAATGGAATTTTCCCTGTTCAGGTATGGGATTGTTGTTTCTCATAGGCTGATGTGAAGGTCTAAGATTTCTCCAATTGGGGCACTGAGGGCAATCGTTGAAAGTCTGCCCGGAAAAGTATGTTAACAGTGACTCCAAAGTCAACCAGAAAATTCAATTCTTGGCGAGTCATACCTACGGTTATGTAGAAGTGTGAGAGGTAATTGTTCTTATTGGGCACTTTGAACGTGAATTCAGTCTCAATATCCGATTCATTGTTATCCTCGAGGTTGTGTAACCTCCTTTTGGGTCTTCGATAGTATCTTGCTGAAGGTTGCAGTTGAGGCGTTGGCCGGGCTGCAATTGCCCACGTGCTGGCTGAGAATAGGAAAGGAAAAGTGATTAAGCTGCAGTTCTACGCAGGACAGTTCTATTAACCAACAGTGTAGCACCAAATTTATGACAGTTTTGTTTTGGTTGACTGCATTGTGATTGATTTTGGGGGAGGGTCGTGCAGCTTCGTTTTGGTGCTGACGTGATTAACATCAGCAGGGTAATGGCATTCAGTCATTGGTTGAGCCAGTTAGGTCACTAGCTGCAATGTTATGGCAAGTTATAGAAGTTCCTGTAGGGTCATGTTGAGGTTGGTAAGCCCCTTTTCACCTGTCCAGTTTGATTTACAACCAGCAATAATCCGGGACTTAATTTCTGCGTCAACTTTGGCAAAATTACTCATTGGGACAAGCTACCTCAGTTTGTTGTAAATATCATTGATATCGTTGGTTGTTTGTTTCATTTGGCGGAAAATAAATTTCTGATACTCACAATTTTGTGGTGGGTGTAAAATGCTCTGGCAGTGTAAATTTGTTGTAGTTGGTCTCTCCCTTGTTTCAGATCATCGGGCAATATGGTGTCTATTATGTCATACTATTCCTTTCTGTCAAACGACATAAGTAATTAGTTGTCTAAATTTCTGAGACGAAGCTTGATTTTTATCATTAAGGGTTTTCGTATTATTGTCATCATCTTTGTTATTTCCACAATGTTTCGGCCGATATGTCCTCCAGCCAATGTCCTCCATCCTTCTTCGGGAACTCGGGAACTTTCACGGAACTTCGAAGTACGTCCTTTATTGAATCCACGGGGGTAGCCTGTCCTAATTCCGTTAACCATAACCGGGTACAAGTGTTAAATATTCCTGTATTGTTACTGCAGGCGAGTAACAATACAGGAAAAAAAATCTGAATATGAGCACAGGTAAAAAAATCATGCATAATAGTAGTAATCCGAGTCAAGTATGAACATTAAGATTATAAGTCTCCCCCCAAAAATTCACTCTGAATTGTTCAACAGGACACATAGCGTAATGGTTATAGGCGTTGGTTCCCTAAGCTTCTAAGGAGACAATCATCTAGAGGTTTCAGGTTCAATCTTGACTGCAGGTGAGTAACAATACAGGAATACTTAACACTTGTACCCGGTTATCAGAACAGACGACCCCCATGGATTTAATAAAGGACGTAGTTCGAAGTTCCGTGAAGGTTCCTGAGTTCGACAAACACCAGAAGAAGGCCGGAGGACATATCGGCCGAAACGTTGTGGAAATAACAAAGATGAAGACAATAGTCCGAAAAACCTTAATGATAAAAAAGACATAAGTAATGACATTTGAAGTAGATCGTCTTGAATTCCAGGGATTATGAAGGGAGTTCGAAGTCGCTTCACCCACTTTGTTCAGCGAACAATTATGCCGTCAGTGTGGCAGGCGAAAGTCGGATTACATAGAGTGACGAACATGTTGATTGAAAAGGCCGTTTACTCTTCAAAGGCCAAAGAGTCTTGTCTGTTCTATTATTTTCCTCATAGCTTGTGCTTGAGATAAAAGACATGGATACATGCTTTCCCTAAACAAAACTATTGGCATAAATCGATAAAATGACATTTGCGCTTTGAAATAGTGTATATATATATATATATATGAGGGGATATGTAAGTATATATATATATATATATATATATATATATATATATATATATAAGTTGTTAGCGACCATAGTCGAGGGTGACCTGAAGGCTCCATTCCCAGGATTGCTCCACTTTACCCTTGAACCGTACCTTATAATGATGAGTGTTAAGCAAGGTGGTATCAAGTTCCATTTTTAAAGTCTTTGGTATGACTCGACCGGGCCATTGGCGAACACTCTAACCGCTGGGCCAATGTCCCGGTTTATATATATATAAGGGGTTATGTAAGTATATATATATATAAGGGGTTATGTAAGTATATATATATATAAGGGGTTATGTAAGTATATATATATATATAAGGGGTTATGTAAGTATATATATATATATATATATATATATAAGGGGTTATGTAAGTATATATATATATATATATATATATATAAGGGGTTATGTAAGTATATATATATATATATATATATATATATATATAAGGGATTATGTAAGTATATATATATATATATATATATATATAAGGGGTTATGTAAGTATATATATATATATATATATATGAGGGGATATTTAAGTATATATATATATATATATATATATATAAATGTGTGTGTATGCATGTACATCTATGCATATAAATGTGGATATATACATATGTGTATGTGAATATGTACCTCTCTTTGTACACAGAAATATGCACTTAGTCACAACTTTTACTTGCATATATATATATATATATGTGTGTGTGTGTGTGTGTTTATGTTTATGGGAGGGGGTATGAAGTGTTAACTTTTGAATGGTCCCAGCTTTCAAGAATCTATCAATCAATCAAAGTCTGTACCTATCTATCTATCAAAGTTTGTTCGTATCCCTATCTTGAGTTCATACAATAAAATTAACCAAATAAGCAAGAATAAACAATGGAAAAAAATAAACAATTGTTACAAATCAGTAGTGAAGTTTGCGCTTTAAAACTGAATTTAGTTAAATAGTAATTGTTCATTCCAAAATATGCATCCAGGTTTAAAATATCACAAACCTGAAGTCATTTTTATACGAATTTGATAATTCGGTGAGAAACGAAAAGAAACTAGTATAAATCAATAGTGCAAAAATAAGTCTTAATTTGATATTGTTAAATAATAGTTTATTCCAAAATTCAAACTAAACTTTAAAATAACAAAAGAACACAATTATTTTTGTTCCAACTTAAGATTATAATCCAGCCATAGATGACTCTTGGTGTTCTGGTATAAGAAATACCAGGTAAGTATACTCTCTGAGTATTACTTGGTTAAGTTAAAAGTATGACAATATCATAGTACGTGCTAGTCTGTGGCGTGTATATTTCGTGACCAAAGCAGTTCAAACCGGTACTCGTTGTGGTTGGCAGTATCATGGTAGTTATTGCTCTGGCACGTTGTAAATTGCTTCACATCGTAAGAGATTTGAAAGCTGCATGTGATGAATAGACAACAAGAATAACCTCAGAATTACGGCTTTATTTAACATTACAGTGCTGGTATTATCATTGCTACTATAGCAAAAAAGGAAGTCATCTTTGAGTTATCAGAGGTCTTTTAAGAGTTCTGTTAAAGGGAGATAATCCTGGAAGCTTATCATAGCAATACACAAATGAACTTGCAACGTTGTATAATTCTTTGGCTTTATGTGTTCTAGACCATAACGCAACGGAAGTAACCAAAAACATTTGTCGTGCGAAAGGTGAAGGCACCGTTGATGAGTATACAGTAACCATATAGTTTGCAAGAACCTCGAAGATCAGGCAAATACAGGTAGGCTTAAAACCGTAGATTCCGGGGCCGTTTCTTCAAGCCATAGTGGCAAGTCGGGTGAGTAGCACTTGGAGAGTATCAGGTGAGCTTGGCATCTCACAATCCAGTATGGTTCATCACATTTATGACCTCGGCAAAAGCACCCGGAGCTACCGAACAGTCCCTTATGGTACAAAAATATTGCAAAACTTTTGACTCGTGCTATTAGTAAGTAAGTAAGTTGGCGAAGGTAGTCGAGAACGACCAGAAGGCTCCCTTTTCAATAGCTACTACACCGAGGTGTAGGGGAGGGCGTTACTCCTTTCCCAGAATTGCTCCACTTTACCCTTAATACGTACCTTATATTGCTGAGTGTTAAGCAAGGAGGTATCAAGTACCATTTTTAAAGTCTTTGGTATAACGAGACCTGGGATTGAACCCATTATTAGTACTCTTAGATAAACTATTGATTCATCACTTGTTTACTGTTAAGTGAGTTAAGACTTAAATCTATGTCTCTCATATGAAATTTGATGTATGATTAAACTTAAAGCTTTTTGTCAAGCGATCGATCTTTGTAACTATTTCTTAACTGTCGTTTCCTTGTCATTTCTTTGTCTTTTTTTGTTGTTTGTAATGTTTCCTACAGTCAAACTATTGCTTAGGCCATCACTATCAACTAGTTCTACACATAATTCCGTCTAGAAGTTACGAATGTAAGGCATTTTCACTGACTTAGGATTATTTGGTTCAAAATGATTGATTTTTATTTTCCCTTAGAAGCGTTGTCATCCACTTAGTGTGAATTGATTGGTCAGTTTTTGTTTAGCCAATCAAGATTAACTACCTCTCTTTCCATTCTGTCTGCGGGACCTTGAATACAGGGTGCCTCAAAATAGATGCAACCCATTAATATAATAATGATTTATTATTGAGACAAGCGCAATGACGGTCATTCGGAACATGCCCTGTAAAAATGCATCCTTTGAGCTAGAAACATTAAATCAATGTTTTTTTATTGCTATTATATCAGCGACCAGGACATACAATCTCTTTTGAGTTTCTTTTCTCAGTAACAAACCATTATTATATTAATGAGTTGCATCTATTTTGAGACAGTTTTGAATGATTTTGTCTCTAAATAAATAGTGACACAAAATATTTTCCTCTCTTTTTTTCAAGGCATTGTGATCCAGGATTAATAATTGTTATCGTATACTATTTTCAAATCTGAAACAAAAAAGAACACATTATTATTAATAAAGTTATTAACAGTCACATGGGTCCCATGTATATTGATAAACCCTACATAAAAAAGAGTTTTGTACCCTGTGTAGGACACCAAACTGTATTTGTTGGTGAGATACCAGCTATGGAACTTTGGGGAATATGGGCTTACCCGTTCATTACCATTATTCCTTGGTTCAGTCTAATCCCGAGGGGTGGTATCTATTAGGGTTTTATCTCCGGGTGGAATAAATCTGTAGCAGAAAGAATTTCGTATTTTTGTTTGGCGCGTAATTTAATTCGACCGTTAGGGTCGACGCATAATTTCACCCAATCTTTGGTGACTTATCCTATTCACCCGGATCATCTTTCCGGGCAGCACAAATTGGGGAAGCCGCCAAACACTTTCCTTTTTCTCAGAACTTCTTCGTTCAGGACAGATGTCTTACTGTCTGCTCTTCAATAGCAGCAGCAGCAGCACACCAAGATGAGGAAAGCCGTCTAATTTATGGACCCCTTGCGTCTATTCTCTTAGACCAAGGGTTCCCAGTTGAATATTAATTAGATGAACTCAATACGCCACACACAGGAACAACTTTTCATCGCCTCCAGTATTGGCTATGTCGACTGCGATGCAAAATTCTGCTCCGACACCTAGCTACTTCATCTCTCTCATTTATTTACTTTTAAAACCTAGCGAGGAAGTAGCCAAACACACACACGTACGTTGCAACATTTCCACGCTAAAAATAATGACAACATTTCCTTCGCTAAAATGATGACCTCGACGTGGAGAAAATGAAATGTTTATTTGTTTCAAATGATAGTAAAGATAGATTTTTGTTCACTATTTTATTGGAAATCATAATTGTTAAACTGACTTCGGCATAAAAGAAATAACCCAACAAGGGGTGTCATGCTGTAAAGTCAACCACTGAATCAACCAAAACTCTCTTTGCTCAAAAGACTCTTAAATTAATTCTAGTTAACGTACTCTGCTTTTTCTGGGACAGATTTAATGTCAACTTTTGAGTTTTGTCGTTTTTGTGTAAATATGTTTTAAATTATAAGCATTTTTTAAAACTTAATTTCCATTCATTAAATCATCTTTCATGTTCTTATAATATTTATTTAAAAAATTTTTTGGTTGTGTTTCTTATAAAAAAAACACAACCAGAAAATTTTTTAAATAAATATTAGTGCTAATAAGCCTTTAACAAAATCACGGGAAAATAAATCCAGTACCGCACTGAGATGAATAGAAAGGGCAATACTATGAATAACTTTAAGAGATTTTTAAAGAATATCCATATAGATCTGAAGGTAGCCTATGATAAGATATATCTTCTCTCACTGGACCTGTAACCTGGATGGATCGTGGGAAGCGTGTCTTGGGCAGGACTAGCCTAGCGGAACCCACCCCTCTCCAGGTCTACAACTGGCTTGAATTCAGAGCTTTCCTTATCCGAGACCAATTGTCACACCAAGGTTAAAGAGCTCAGTCTGCCCCACTATTTATCCGTAACTGGAGGGAGGATAGTTAGATCCACACCTTTCCCAAAAGTATTGGCGGTATATGAAATGCAAACAGCTTCATCATTTGAACTTGGGTCGTCGGGTCCACTTTCTACGATAATAACCATTATCCAACAAGCGCCTCTAATCATAAAACTTTTTACATGAGAAAACGGAAGTGGCCAGCGCACAAAGGAGAATAACAGATGGTACGAAAGGCTATTAGGTGCCTAAGAAGTAACAAGCATAGTCCGAAAAGATCTGGTAGAGGATAGAGAGATGAGATCGTGTAGTTTGCTTGTTTGACATAAGTGAACATGACAGCTATTATGAGACAATATATTTTTTTCCAAGAAAAATTTCTATAGGGAAAAATGACAGGTATAAAATTGATAGGACGTGAGGTAAAAATATATCAAAAGAAATGAAATGTTTGATTGATTTTGATTTTCCTTAGTTTTTTTCTTTAGGTTTCTTTTTCTTTCTCTCTCTTTTTTTAAAATCTTTTTTCTTTCTTTTAATGCTTTTTTCTTTCTTTCTTTCTTTCAATGTCTTTTTCTTTCTTTTTTCCTTTTTCTTTCTTTCTTTAACTTTCTTTTTGTTTCTTTCTTTCGGTTTATCTTTTTTCTTTCTTTCAAGGTCTTATTCTTTCTTTCTTTTCCTTTTTTCTTTCACTTTTTCCCTTTTTTCTTTCAATGCCTGATTCTTTCTTTTTATTAATTTTTCCTTTTTTTAAATGTTTTTTTCTTTTTTCCTTTCCTTTCTTTTTCTCCTTTTTTCTTCTTTCTTTCTTTTAATTTTTTTTCCCTTTTTTAAATGTCTTTTTCTTTCTTTTTTCCTTTCCTTTCTTTTTCTCTTTTTTCTTTTTCTCTTTCTTTTTTCTTTCTTTTTCTCTTTCTTTTTTCTTTCTTTTTCTTTTCTTTTTATTTCTTCAACTTTCTTCTTGAAAATTAATTGGCTTAAAAAAATGGTGAAGGTCATTTTGTCTTTGATGTAAGAAGTCCTGGGTTCGTTGAGTATTCTAATAAATGTTCTGTTGCTTAGCAATTAGAATTTTGATTAGCCTTGTTTGTTCATGGATTAGGAATGTATTTAGGTAACTTGACACACTGTCGAACACTTGACCAATTCCTCAATTGAAAACTACTAGTAATAAATAACTGTGAATAGAAGTTGTTAAAGAATAAAACCAAAGTGCAAAATATTAGAACTGCCGTTCAATCAACATTTTAGGATCATTGCCTCCTTTTGTAGCATACCCATAATATACGGATATGTGAAATAGACATAGGGAATCCGAAAGAAACGACATTCACGAAATTGGTTCAGGTACGAAACTTTTTATTACCTTTTTGAGTTAAAGGTTTTTCGACATGAGGAGAGAGAGACACACACACACAATCTTTCCATGCTGACTTTTCCATCTGCCCCAAACCACGTGCGGCCCCCGCCGCAAGGCTTCGACGAGCCCCGAAAGTCAACCTTCTTCTTCCGAGGCAATAACTCAACTCCCTGACTTTTTCCAAATCTCAAAATCCTCAGCCCACACTTCCGGGCATGACGTCATTCACCTCCCTGGTCTCATTTCATATCTGGGGTTTTATTTTGACATCTGTGAATGACGAATCCTCCCCGCGCGCGCGTGAACACCTGCGTTAATGTTGCACCTAACTAACCCATGCGCTAAGCGAAAGGTTCTTAGCCTAACTAAAGGCAATATATATAAAACGAAATCCCTCCGCAATTATATTACGCTTTAAGGATATTTAAAAACAAATTAAAAATTAGCTAAATTTTCTTTCATGGTAAACTTATGAGCTTCCCAGGTGAAATGCTTTTTTTTAAACCCATTAGTTATTATCACAAAAGTTGTTGAGTATGGAACTGCACATTTCCAGAGGGTGCAAAACGCACGTCTATTCTATAAGCTGGCAAAGCTCGAAGTAGCTGTTCTCTTTGGGTGCAATAAGCTAAACTTTCGGTAGAAGTGGAATTGTGAGATATATTATTTCATTTTCATATTTGTTCTATTTGTGTTTTTTATTGTTTGTTTAATTTTTTTAATTTAAGTTTTTGTGGGATTTTTTTTTAATATCAATCCACTCAAATCCTCTAAAAAAAATGAGCGAAGGGATGTCTGTCGTGCGTTGAATCTTAAACTTTAGGACCCCAAGTCTCTCCTCACACTTGTCAGCCCTTTACACTGGGTCCATAATTGAAAATAGCTGAAAATCTAAACTGTTGTAATCTGTTATTTAACGAGTCCTGGATATGACACTAAACCGTTTGGTGGTAAGGCTTCAGTCTTGGAGCTTCAGGTAATGTAGAGTACCTCTTCGTTACTATTACTCCCATGTCCACTCTGACTCGGGTTGTAGTTCTTGTTAGGGTCCCATTTATGGGCCAAATAGAACTACTGTTCTGAGTATGACACTGAAATACATCTGATGGTTAGGCTCCAGTCCTAGAGCTTTGGGTAATGTGGAGTACACCTTCATTGCGATTACTCCCAGATCCACTCTGGCCCGGAGTGGTTGTACCTATTAGAGTCAAATGAAATTTTAAGAACGTTTAACCGTGCGCAAACAAATGATTGATGTTAAGTTTAATTGTTAGTGTTACATAGCGATGGTTGAAACCATTTAACTGTGTGCCAATGAATGAGTAATGTCGAATAGAATTATTATTGTTAAGTAGCAATACTTAAAACCATTTAACTGTGTGCAAACAAATGGTTAGTATTAAATAGAATTATTCGTGTTAAGAATACTTGAAACCATTTAACTGTGTGCAAACAAATTATCGATATTAAATAGAATTATCCGTGTTAAACTTGAAAACTTGGAACCATTTAACTCTGTGCAAACAAATGAATTCTGGCTTGTTTCAAATGTTACCTATAAACTATTTGTTTACAAATCATATATATTTAATATACATATGTATAAACTGGATTTAGCATTAAGTAACCTACAAGAGTTGATGTGCCATGAAACCCAAACAACTTGTTATTTAACAACCTGATTGGTTGTATAGTTGCTAGGCAATAGCGATGTAGAGATAGCGATTATCTGTCCAAAATTCAAGGTGCGTGTGCATATTTACCTCTAAGTCGTGGGATAAATACCAGCCGTTTGTGTTCTAAGGGGAAAAAGAAAAGCTGTGAAACGGAAGTACCGGTTCCGCCATTGTTATTTATCCATAAAAGGTTACTCTCTCTCTCTCCTCACTAGTGTCGAATATATTATCTTCTTGAGCAATTGTAACCGTTAATATAATAAACTTTTTATTAGTATCTCACGTGTTCCCCATGATTTGGTTTGGTTTGGTTTGGTTTCTTTGTTTAATGGCATATCAACCTTCGTATTAAGTATTTAATGCCAAATCCACCCTTGTAGAAGAACAATAGTGGTACTATTTAACATCTAGCTAGGTTTCTTTGTTTTATGGCATATCAACCTTCTTGGGTTATCTAATGCCAAAACTATCCTTGTAGAAGAATAGTAGTATTACTATTTAACTTGTAGGAATAGAATCTAGAGGGCTTAAAGGTTTCTTTTCGTATTTTCGTCGTATCTGATTACCATAACTCACCATCGCAATTGTTTGTGTGTGAGGAGCACAATTTGGACACAGCCTAGTCGGCTGGGGCTGTAGAATACACCGACTGCATTTCTGCCGAGGAGTAAGATCTCCTCCTCTACAACGAGTGTCCTGTATATGACACTAAACAATCTGATAGTGAGACTCCAAACTTGGAGCTTTGGTGGATGTGGAATACCTCGTTATTGTTTTTACTCCCAGGTCCACTCTACCCGGAGTCGTAGTACCTGATAGGGTCCCATCTATAGATCAAATAGAAGTTTGACAATTTAACTCTATACAAACAACTGACTGACGTTTACTTAAATAGTTCGTGTTATATAGCAATACTTTGAACTATTTAAGTGTGTGTAAACGATTGAGTAATGTTGACTAGAATTATTAGCGTTAAGTAGCAATACTTAAAACCTTTTAACTGTGTACAAAAACTGAATTATTTGTATTATATAACAATACTTGAAACCATTTAACCTTGGGCAAAAACTGAATGTGTGCAAACGACTGAGTAATGTTGACTAGAATTATTAGCGTTAAGTAGCAATACTTAAAACCATTTAACTGAATTATTTGTATTATATAACAATACTTAAAATCATTTAACCGTGTGCAAAAACTGAATTATTTGTATTACATAACAATACTTGAAACTGTTTAACCATGAACAGACAAATGAGCTCTAACTTTTTGAAAATAAAATTACCTACGAACTTATCCACTTACAAATCTTATGTATATTCATTTAACTATGCGCAAACGAATATACTGATGTCCAATTGAATTGTTTGTATTACATAGCAGTATTTGTAATCATTTGACTGTGCGCAAATGAATAGTCTTGAATAGAATTCTTTGTATTTGATCGCAATAATTGAAACATATTTAACTATACCATACAAATTACCCTTCGTTTTCTAAAAATGGAAAATTCTTTAAGAGGCGGTCCAGTCGGTTGGGGCTATAGAATACATCGACTGCATCTCTGCAGAGGGATAAAACACCTCCCCAACAAGTGTCCTAAATTTGACACTAAACAGTCTGATGGTGGGGCGCCAGTAGAGCTGAAGCTTGAGGAAATGCAGAATGCCCTTTCATTGCCACCGCTCCCAGGCCCACTCTGGCCCAGGAGTGGTAGTATCTGATAGGGTCCTATCTAATCAACAAATGGAACTGTTGTATATTTAAACTCTATACAAACAAATGACTAATGTTGAATTGAATTGTTAGAAATAGAACTGTTTGATCATATAACTGTATGTAAACAAATGACTCATATTTAATTGAATCGTTTGTGATACATAGCAATACTTAACTGTGTGCAAACAAATTATTAACTGTTGATTGAATTATATGTATTTGATACAAATACTTGAAACCAGTTATCTGTGTACAAAAGAAATGAACTTGGGCTAGTTTGAAAATATCATCAACAAAATGTGTTTACAAATCATCTATAATTAATATATATGTATTAAGAGGATTTGGCATAAAATAAATTATAGAGGTTGATATGCCATAAAACCAAATTAAATAAATTTAAAAAATGCAACACTTAGTTAAATGCCCCTTTTGACAACCATTCATCTCAATCTCAAGTTACGTTTTATAAAATTTATGATATAATAAACTGCGAATAAACAAAGAGAAGTATGTTTACTCAACCTCTCAGCCATGAGTAGGATGCAACAGAAGTTCAATTTTTAAGCAGAGTACTGCTGGTTTGAATACAGAATTTTCCTTCACCTACACTGGTTACCTTTTCAAAACTAGAGAACCCAGCCTGCGCTCCGATTTACCTATAGTTGAATGGGTACGGAGAAGAGATCTATTTTTGTCTTTCCCGAGGGCATTACCATGAAGCGAAATACAAACAGTTCCTGCCAGGGTTCGAACTCTTGACTACATATTCCATTTTCTACACTGGAGAAGAAGCTAGACGGCAATTACACAAGAATGCTGCGAGCAATCTTGAACAGGTCCTGGCGACAGCACCCCACAAAACGCCAACTGTACGCCCACCTGCCTCTTATCACGAAAACTATTAAAGTTAGACGAACCAGACATGCGGGACACTGCTGGAGAATCAGGGACGAACTCATAAGTGATGTACTCTTATGGACCCCCACACATGGCCGTGCAAAAGCAGGACGACCAGCACGAACATACATTCAGCAACTATGTGAGGATACGGGATGCTGTCCGGAAGACCTGCCTGAGGCGATGAACGATCGGGAAAAGTGGCGAGAGAGGGTCAGGGATATCCGTGCTGGCGGCACAACATGATGATGATGATGATACCTGTATACCTTGAAAATCAACATTTAAAATTCTGGATTTTATCCGAGCTTTGAACATTCACCAATTTATTGATTTTTAGGATTATTTCTCACCTTGAGGTTAGGGAATTACATTCATTGTATTTTTGTTTCTTTAAAAATTTTTTTTTTTTTTTTTTTTAAGTCCTATCAAATACAAATAATTTTTAAACAGATCTATTTGATCCATAAATGGGACCCTAACAGGTACTACTCACTCCAGATCAGAGTCGACCAGAGAGTAATGGCAATGAAGGAGTATGAACACTTTTCAGAGGAAGAACAAACTTCAGTTACCTATCAGAGTAATCAATTGGAAATTATTATTTAAGATTTTATTGAAAATGAGTAATTTTCAGTTGGGGTCATTTATGGTTATTCAAATAAGAATCCTGTTAATTAAAAAAAACTTCAAACTTTTGAATATTTTTAAAGATGTGACCAAGCAGTTCCTAAGGTCATTTTAGCCAATAACTTTTCCATGTTCCTCTGTGAAACTTGATAAACATGTGTTTTTCATTTAAGGATTTTTGCCTAGCTATTCAGAATATTTCTTTGTTTTGTCAGATGGCCATTTCATGAGAAATCTAGAATAAGGAGTGCTATGGTTAATATATTACACATATGTGATAATTAGGAACCAAATTTAATATTTTTCTTAATGAAGTAAAGTAATAAAAATATCCTGTTGATTTATTTATCTGTTTTTAATGTTTTTTGGGGAAAAATATGTTAATATATAATTTCATATACATGCTCTGCTACCAATAAAGCCTTCATCAGAGGATGACTCATGGGTCAGGCATGATTTTAGGACTGTGTAGTGTCATTACAACTAACCCAGAAGAATCCTAACCATACCTTATAATGCCATCAGACTTAGTTGCTTTTTCCATCACAGTGCGGGAATGTCAAATAAAAAGGCCATCCCATCATATATCTTTAATTCACAACTTTTCCCTTAAGGTTCCTGATTCAAGAAATGAAATGATAATTCCTTGGAGCAAGACTTGAATTAGATGACTATATAACAAGATGAGGAACTCAGAACATGAATTCAGTGGGAAACTCAAGACAATATATATACACACACACACACACATACATATATATATATATATATATATATATATATATATATATAAACCCTCCGAAATAAACATAACTCACACCAACCATCTATATATGGTTGGTCCATTCAATTATATATATTAATCTTCATGGGTTATTTAAAACCAAAACCATTCTTGAAGAACAGCATTGGTACAATTTAGCCCATAACCAGGAAGGAATACCTTATTCAAGGGCATTAGTCCAAAAGTGAATGTAGTAGTGCAACTGAAGTTCAAACTTCCATTCTACAATGTTGCAGTCGAGCATGTTCACCACAACGCCATTGGGAGTTTTCCTCTCAATCATTTTTGCTGGTAAGAATAGGCTGCTTAATCAATCACTAGGCAAGCCTTGGGGAAATATGACAAAGCCTGGCAGATAATCATTAGCTGATTATTATATATCTGTGTGTGTGTGTGTGTGTATATATATATATATATATATATATATATATATATGTGTGTGTGTGTGTGTATATTGTGACAGGTAAATTGACTAAAATCCCAAAACGGGACTTTATTTTCGCACGTGTGAAGACGGGGCAGGTTGGCACTTGATCCCCTACAGAATAAGTCCTGTTCAGAGTTCTTTTCTCAGGCAGATAAGAACTGGCATATTATGTGAGGGAATAATTTAGGGCCAGACTGGCCACCGCTGGCAAAGGGGTCCAAAATTTCACACTATCACACACCCACCAGGCCGCTAAACTTCTTTCCCTTAGATAATAGAAGAATACGGGCCTATAGGTCTTAGTTGTAATAATATTAATGTCGTTGTAGTAGTCGGCAACTCCGGTTTCCCGTGTGATACTTTAGGAATTAATAGGACAGTTCTAAGCAAGATAATGTAAGGCGAATAGAAGCTGAAAGGAAAGCATGAAATAATAACATAGACCACATGGTAAAAAGAAAATACATAGGTTCTTTACTACGGTTATATATATATATATACGTTCAAAGTGTCAAAAACATATAATAGGATAGTCCATGAATATAAATGTCTTTTCCTGGCTTTTATCCTTTTTCAAATTGAGAGAGAGAGAGTGGTAAACAAAATTTGGGTGTAAAGGAAAAATGTCCCAAAGTTACTTATCTTATTTTTTTTGACGGGGTTCCACTGGAGAATTTTTCTTTTTTCACGGGCTAATAGACTTTGTTCTGTTTTTAGTACTGGCTTGACGGATTTTGGAGTCCTTCATGTCTCAGTCTTTTGTCTTTAGCCCGGAGTAAAATGGCTATCGTCCGTCTGCCACGAGCGTTGCTAAAAAAAAACTGCCTTTTTTGTATTTACTTCCGCTGAGGGGAAGGGAACCCCACTGCCGTTTGGGGTCCCCGCCAATCATTTGGCTTCATTTTCTCTTTCCCCTTCCGATGTCCGGCGACCCAAGGTCACTTAGGTGCGAACATCTGCGTGACCCACATTCTCTCCTAACGGTCACTTTTTGACTCCTAGATAATGTTAGTTCAACGGGGTGGGGAGTATCATTCCCACCTCCTCGTCTCCGTGAGCCATCACGTGACAATATACATGTGTGTGTGTGTGTGTGTGTGTGTATATACATGTGTGTGTGTGTGTATATACATGTGTGTGTGTGTATATACATATAGGTGTCTGTGTGTGTGTATATGTGTATATATACATATAGGTGTGTGTGTATGTATGTATATACATATAGGTGTGTGTGTGTGTATATATATACATATAGGTGTGTGTATATATATGTGTGTGAGTGTGTATATACCATATCATTTAAGTCTGTGAATTGACTTAAAAAGAATGATCAAACAAATTTTTGGTCAAACCACATACAACATGATGATGATGATGATGATATCTATTAGTTTTTTGCTTTTTTTTGTTATTAATGATATATATATATATATATATATATATATATATATACATGTTTTGGGTAATTTCTACATTCCTTCAATATTCAATTATATTCTTTTGTTCATAAAATGTTTTATCAAAAAGTCCTACATTCTTCTCTGTCTGTTCTTTTTAACTATATATATAGTAATCATAATTAACAATAGTTGGTCATTAAAATTGTTTGTGTCTTCATCCTGTAAGATAGTTTTTCTTTGTGGTTTCCCTTCTCTTAGAAATTAAAAAAAATCAAATTTTCTACTTGTTAACTGCATGACAATATAAACATAAAATCTATAAAACTTCTCAGTATGTTGATGACATCCCATAATGAACTAAAAAATTCCATGTTCAAAAGTTTATTGGTGGAATTGAACTTTAAAATCTAGAATTGTGTCAGTGTTGATCTATAGCCCATCCAATTTTACCAACTAATCAATGTCTCCCCTTAAATTGTGTCTATTTTTTAAAAAAAAGATCACTTGACTGCCAAGTTTGGTTGAAAATGTATACGACATGGGTCAGCTCTTCTTGTCACCAACTACTATGCTGAGGGAGAAACCCTCAATTCAGCCTGACAACCTTCTCTCCCTGCATTCATCAGCCAAACTATCCTTTCTTGAACTGACTTGCTCTCTTGAATATATGGGGCCTTTACTTCCAGATTTTCTTATTTGAACTTCCCAGAACTAAAATTCATTAAAAGAATTAGCTTATTTTCTACTGCTCTCTGACTTAACTAACATCAAGAACTTTGATTTATTATGAATGATAAAAGAATAACCCTTTCATTCCCTTTGAGAAATCATTCTCATTCTATCTCATTATCAGTTAAAATCGGCCAACCTCCCTAACTTGTTTAGCTATCCTTCTAATAGTACTATGCACACACATCTGTGTACATACATACATACATAAATACATGCTACACTAATAGGCACACATATTCATATACCTAAATGCATATACATACATCTTTCCATCTCTTCTCCCACCAGGTATGGGTAAATAGTTGGCCAAACTGGGTTCTTTAGCTTTGGTTTGGCAACCAGTCCAAGAGAAGGAAAACTATCAACTGTCAAAAAATTGACATTATGCCAAATTCTGCTTGTGGTGGTTGATTTGGTACCTTTATTTAATGGTACACCAATCTTTGTGGGTTATTTCATACTAAAGCCATCTTTGTAGAAGAGCAGCAGTGGTAATATTTAATCCATAGCTGAGGAGAATAAGACGGTTCATACCTTTTGCAGGGTATTAGTCTGAAAGTGAACATAATAGCATAGCTAGAGATTGAACTAACTTACTATGATTTTGCGTCCGAGCACATTAGCCACTCAACTTACTGCAAAATTGTAGTCTAGTATGTTATCCACAATGCCACAAAGAGTCCCCCAACTTGTGGGTGAGGGGTTTGGGAAATGCATACATATATATGTATACACATACATACTCATATAGACAAGCTTGCACCTACATATGTGCACCCAGGGACAGAAGAGCCTATAGTGTCACAGAGTGAGGAAAATTGCATCTCTTGACAATCTAAGAGAGATGGATGCTTCAGTTTACTGCCTGTATTGAACACTGGATTATCTTTCTGACTGATTGATTGCTGTTTCTGCTTCTAGCTATTGAGTACTTGGTCCCTTCCATTTTTTCCTTTCTCATTAACAGGTTCTGCAGGTTTAAATACAACTCAAGGCCACTGATCAATCAATGGACCAAATAAAGTAGCAATGATACTGGATAAATACAAGTGGTTATCAAAAAAGTAAATTGCCAACTTGGTAGAATGAGTTAAGGTTTGGTTTGGTTTTATGGCATATTGTAGGTTATCTAAAACCAAATCCTCTTTATACATACATATTAAATATATATGATTTGGTTTGGTTTGGTTTTATGGCATATCAACCATTTTAGGTTATTTAATGCCAAATCCTCTTTATACATACACATTAAATATATGATTTGGTTTGGTTTGGTTTTATGACATATCAACCATTGTAGGTTATTTAATGCCAAATCCTCTTTATACATATATATATTAAATATATATGATTTGGTTTGGTTTTATGGCATATCAACCATTGTCGGTTATTTAATGCCAAATCCTCTTTATACATATATATTAAATATATATGATTTGGTTTGGTTGGGTTTTCTGATATACCAACCAATGTAGGTTATTTAATGTCAAATCCAGTTTATACATATATATTTGATATATATAATTTGTAAATATAAGTCATCAAAGTTAAATAGTTCTCAGTATTGCTATGTATCACTAACAATTCAATTAAACCTCAGTCATTTTTTTTCACACAGTTAAATGATCACACTGTTCTATTTCTAACAATACATTTTATCATAGGTCATTTATTTACATACACTTTAAATGTCAAAATGTTCTATTTGATCCATAGATAGGACCCTATCAGGTGCTACCACTCTGGTCCAGAGTGGACCTGAGAGTGATGGCAATGAAAGGGTATTCTGCATTCCCTAAAGCTCCAGCGTTACTGGACCCTCGCCATCAGATTGTTTAATGTTATATCCATTGGGAGGGGGTCTTACCACTCAGCAGAAATGCAGTTGATGTATTCTACAGAACCAGCCGACTGGGCGGTAGAAT
The DNA here is from genome assembly GCA_963585895.1 of Sepioteuthis lessoniana. NCBI lineage: Eukaryota > Metazoa > Mollusca > Cephalopoda > Myopsida > Loliginidae > Sepioteuthis > Sepioteuthis lessoniana. The sequence goes on from CAUZXS010006089.1 coordinate 47,731, forward strand.
TATTTAAGTTTCATTTTGAAAAAAATAGGAAAAAAAAACCCAACCCTGATGCACTTATTAATCATTAATCAAGTTTTACCACAGAATTAATAACCATAAATTAATTGATTATCTGATTCTTCAAATTATTCACTTCAGACTCTTCAAAGTTAGATATTTTCCATCTATATCTCTACATTCAAAATCTAATTTACATCTTTAGATTTCATAGATAGTGTAACTTTTTAAAAATTTCTTTGTCTTTCTGAAACTTATTCTACGATAAGAATATAACATCTGTAAACCTTGCAAAGGATGAAAGTATCATTCTATGGCACTTTTGCCTTGGATCATGTAGTATCTCTACCCATATAAACCTCTCTCTTTGGGTATGTCATTGGATCTAACCAATGCCTATATCCACTGTGCCAAGTGTCCTTGAGTGTGAGTTCAATACCCAGTGAAAGCAGTGGAGAACTTTCAGAGGAGAAATTAACAGGAGATAACTGATAACTGACATCCATTTAACATGGCTCGTGGAACTAGAACAGTCTACCATGGTAAGCGAAATAAAGGGTTAAGTTCGACATTCCAACCACCTGAAGAAGGCCGGAGCATACAACGGGCGAAACATTGTGATAAACAGGGCGACAAAGATGAGGACAATAGTCCAAAAAATGTAAATAATGTACATAATACCTCATCTCAGAAATATAGACCATATAAACCAAATTAAATATGTTAAAAAAAATTAGAACAACAAAAATATTATCATAACCATCTTTTGTGTGTGTGTGTGTGTGTATGTATATATATATATATATATATATATATATATATATATATATATATATATACACACACGAGGTGCATACGATAAGTTTCCAAACTTTTTTCGTATGGGAATTTCAAATTGTCGTAGACTCTTGAAAATTCAGTATGCTATTGCTATACATCTTATGAGATGACTGACCAATTTTTATGATTTCAGCTTGAAATGAACAGCTACAGCAGCAATTGGAATACACCCTACTAAAGCCTGATTGTCACAGCTTTCAAAAATGTAATCTGACTTTTCAGAAGAACAATATGCAATAAAATTCTGTTTTAAACTGGGGAAAAATGTCACAGAAACGTATGGAATGCTTCAGACTGCTTTTGGACCATCTTACATGAATCGAGCATCAGTTTTTGAGTGGCATAAGAGATTCAAGGAAGGCAGGGAGTCTGTGAGGGATGATGAGAGGTGTGGGAGGAGTAAAGAAGTCAATACACCAGAGTTGATTGGCCAAAGGGTTACGGTTACTATGCTGAGGTTTTAAGGGAGTTCAGGAAGAGATTCCGTCAGAAGAGGCCAGCACTCTTCAAATCAGGTCAGTGGCATTTCCACCAGGACAATACAATACAATACAATACACCAGTCCACAACTCCATCCTTGTCACAGACTATTTGACCAAGATGGGTATCAAGACAGTTCCTCAGCCTCCCTTTGGTCCAGATCTTACTCCCTGTGACTTTTGGTTATTCCCTAAGCTCAGAGGCTGTCATTATGAGACAATTGAGGAGATGAAAGAGGCTGTGACGAAGGTCATTGACACGCTTACACAAGAGGACTTCCATGGGGCCTTGAAGAAGTTGTTGGAACGGTACAACAAGTACATTGCCGCTGGAGGAGATTACTTCGTAGGGGACTAGAGTTTCATGTGTGTACTATCAATAAAAGTGCCCATACAAAAAAAGTCTGGGTATTGTTATTATCTCAACACATGTTTTGGAGGTCGTGCTCCTTTTCAAGAAACTAAGTGTTTGTTTCAACTGGGATGTGATTCTTTTTTAATTCAAATTTATTTATTTATTTTTATTATCAAAATAAATAAATCTGAATTAAAAAGAATCACACTCCAGTTGGAACAAACACTTTTAGTCTCTTGAAAAGGAACACAACCTCCAAAACACATGTTGAGATAAAAATAAAACCCTAAAATACCACATTGAAATTCATTTGTGAACCTATTTATTTAAAAAAAAGAATTTGAAAAGGGAGCCTTCTGGTCACCCTTGACTATGGTCGCCAACTTTACTTTATATATATATATATATATATACTTAGTGTGCAGTTTGTGATTTCATGATGTTATGCAATCACACGGGAATTGTGGCTCCGTGTGCATTTCATTCATGCTGAAAACTTCTCGCTTTTGACCAAATCCAATTTGATACATATTGTGCCATGTTCTGAAGACGATTTGAGGCAACTTTCAAACTGCAGCCTATTTTTGAGAGAAATGAAATGAATGAGTGTCCTAGAAAACCACGACAACCAACCTCAATAGGAATCACATGGCAAATCCAACCCTTTTCCACGCAGTTAGCACGCAATGTCTCGTATCGGTTTTTCTTCCACTCATGTGCTTCTCCCCGGTTTTCTTTCCTGGGGACAGTCAATTCTATGAGGAGGACAGTCTTCTTTGAATCAGACCACACTACAATGTCTGGCCACTTTTCTGTTTGAATTATGTGAACTGGAAATTGTAGAGATGAAACTTTCCACTCACTTGCTCCATTCAGTAGCTTCATATTGGGATTTTTTTTGTTTCCTCACAGGACATTCACCTTCCTTGAGAAACTGAATTATGGGTTCCTTGGCTGTAACAGGTTGCTGGTTTGCTGTCTCACATTGTGCTAATATATATATATATATATATATATATACTTGATGACTCATAAACTCATTGAGTTTCCATTGTAAGAGCATTCCATGATGATACTGGTACTTCTATTAAGGAAAGAGTGAAGAATCTTAATTATCATTTCAGAGTTATCTTGTGGGTATTAATAAAGTTTAAATAAATATAAGTATTAAAATATGAAAATAAAAAATAAATCAAATAACAAAATATGGAAATAAAAAATAAAACAAATAAGATAAAAAATGAACAAATAAAAAAATATATTCCATAATTCTACTTCCACCAAAATTTAACTTTAGATGCCAAAAAGGAGAAATGGCCCTCTTTCAGTGCTTGTCAGCAGGAAGCAACACATGTGTGTTGACAAAGTTCTCAAAATGGATACTTCTTTTTTTGTGAATCCTGTCAAAATGTCCTGTAACTGAAAGAATGAAGATTTGACTTCTTATATACAAGGTAGTCTTCCTATCTTTCTTTTATCAGATCTGTTCATTTTAGGAAATCCCAGAATACCTCACCACCAAAAAAAGGCTGATAAGTCATAAACTGGACAATTTCATACCATACAACCATGAATAAGAATCCCATAGATTACGCTAACACACACACACACTTTGGTGCAATGGAGAAGAGTTAAAATCCTCAGAACCTGACTGACCTCCACGAGTAGCCTTTCCCACAATCAACATATGCCTCCTTACCTAATTAGAGTAAGAGTCAGGTTTATTGCCAGGAACTTGAGGCCCCCATCAAGGGGAATGCAGACAGAACATAATTTTAATACCTGCCTCTTGAAAGACTTACATCCTGCAGGGCACCCAACATTAAACCAACCTGATGTCACATTTTAGCTTCATGGGGAGTCAGAAAGATATTACAAGACTCCATACCATACCATAAAACCACCAAACTGAAACCCATAATCTCGATAATATTGAAAATTTGGAATATTAGAAAAATATGTTCAGCATGAATTCAACCCCCACAAGAACATCATTTAATTCCAAATTAAACTAGAAATTCCTTCATTCTCTATGTTAGCATATTTTGTGTGTGTTGTTCAATTAAAAAATCTAGCTAGTTTACGATATATATATATATATATACACACACACACACACATCCCTGATAATTTTAGTTATATTTATATATTTGTCTTTTTATAATTCCCTCTCTCAAGCAGAAAGTTCCAGTGGTGTAGTGGTTGACATGCTAGACTGCAACATCATAGTGAGTTCAAACTCCAGTCACCCTATTACATTCTCTTTCAGACAAATATGCCAGAAACTCCCTTCTCTCTCCTGGTATGGGTTAAATAGTACCACTGTTGTTTTTTAAAGATGGCTGTGGTATTGAATAACCTTTGAAGGTTAATTTGCCATTAAAGAAAGAAACCAAACCAATCTCTCTCTCTCATTCTAGATTCTAAGTTCTCAGTAAATTTTATGACATGCAGAATTCCTTTTTATTCTCTGTCAGAATTTTTTAGATGAGGCTTGATGCGTATTTATTTCGGTTGTGATTTTTTGGACTGTTGTCTTCATCTTTATTGTGATAAGTTAAAATACAACTTTTTGCTCACTGTATCCTCCAGCCTTCCTCAGATGTTTTTTTGTTTATCTGAGAAGACAAATAATTCAAACTGGGAAATCATTTTAAAAGTTTGACTGTTGATCAAATGAGGAGTTTGAGAACTATGAAGATCTTATTTAAATAATGACATCATTGTTTTTCACACCTATCAATCCGAGAAGCATCACAAAAAGTTTAATTTCATTTTAACTGCATTGCATTGTGGGATGTCATGGACATGCTTAGTTGTTTTATGAATTTTATGCTTGTATTGTCACTTTTGTTCCTTCTTAATTACTAGATCAGACATTGTTTTAATTTCCATGTATTGAATAGAAATAATTTTTTAATGACACATATATTGCTTCTTTTGGTGTTATTATGTTTCAATAGAATTCTTTGTCATTTTGAACAGCTATTGAGATTAGCACATGTCAAGTAAAATTAAAATTACCCACAATGAGAAAATATAGGAATGAGATTCTGAGATTAATTTGATGTGATATTATCTTTGTAATTTATCTACAATTATAATTAATCTAAAACAATTTGTTTAAAATAATTCCTCTCAAATTACAATTCATCTAAAACAATATACCTATAGTAATTCATCTAAAGATATGATATATGTACAAAACTAAATTTTTTAGGTTTAAACATGTGTAATAGTTTAAACCAAACAACATAGATTAAATCAAGGTTGTTAACTTTTATGCAATGACACTAACTCTAACATATTTATTAAATTACATGTCCTGAGTATGATGCTAAGCTGTATCCAGTGGTAAGGCTCCACTTTTGAAGCTCTATGCAGTTTGAAATCATTCCTTCTTTGCTATTACTCTCAGATCCACTTTAATTTTTAGGATCTCATTTATAGATCAAATAGATCTGTTTGAAAATTATTAGTATTACATAAGAATAAATGAGACCATATAAGTGTGTGCAAACAAATCATTATCATTTTTAGATAGAATTATTAATGTTAGATAGGAATACTTGAAACTATTTAACTGTGTGTAAATTATTTGTATTAATAGTTTCTTGAAGCTATAATTTTTTTTACTAACGATTACTATTATTATTTTACTCATTTGAGAGTTCTTCACATCAGCATTAATTGATGGTTTTCCACTGGAATCTGAGTGACAACAAGTCTCCTGAAGTCTCCAGGACTCTTCTCAGGATTCTGGTCAGTCTCCACTTGTCCTCTTATTTCCAAACCCTCCGGTCACTGCTCTAGTCTTTTAGTGACCATATCGAGTGTGCCAATTACAATTGGTATCACCATCACCTTCATATTCCGTAGTTTTTCTCAGTTCTCTAGCAAGGTCTTTTTTTGCTTTCTTTCAGTTTTACCCTGTGGTTAACCAGAACAGCGAAGTTCATTATTTGGCAGGTTCATTATTATTATTATTATTATTATTATTATTATATATTACTAAATACCAATGTCCCAACCATATTATTGCTTGCAAATTATTGGTGTTTGATAGGAATACTTGATACCATATGAATGAAATGAAATGATTATTATTGTCAAATAAAAAAATATATAATTTAGAAAAATGATTGTATATTTACAAATTAATCAAATTTTGGTATTCAATAACCTCTAAGAAGTTGATATGCCATTAAATAAACTAGACAAAACAATCAAAATTATCTGATCTCTCATAAAGAGCAAATAAGTCTGTTTGTGATAATGTTTAAAATGATTCTGAACTGCATTAATATATTGCCTTTCAGAAAATTGATATTGCAACTAAGTGAGAAGTGTTTACCTATTTAAAATGATTGTGAAGATATATTTTTGTACCCTATATAATTTGAGCCCATAACAACTAAAATAACTTTGGCATAAAATAATGTAACAAGTGTTAACATGTTGTAAAACCAACCAATCAAATCATTGAATTTCTTTTATATATCCCTGTAGATAAAGTGTATCTGTTGATAAATTGTGATAGATGAATTTTTGTAGTCAAGCTTTTTGAACATAGGAACAATTGAAATAATTACCAGTTTAAATTTTAGATCATTTCTGTATAATACCTTCAACTAGTGAAAGAAAAACGTCAATTGAAATATTGTTTTTTCTTTTCTTAACTTTATTTAAAATTGTATCTCTTATCACCTTAATTTAGATAATAGCTCAATGATTTAATCAATTCTGAACTTATTCATTTTGCAGAATGCTTCATTTGCTTGTTTAAATCCTTTTTTTTTTTTTTTTTTTTAATCATTACTGTGGCAAATATTACTTGTAGCAATTTTGCATTAGCATGCAAGGTGTTTTCAAAAAGTATTGAGACCGGAGCTGTATTTGTGTATTTACCCACCACACATGGAAAGGATGTGATACAAGGTCAATTTTTAAGCAGAGTACAGCTGGTTTGAATTCAGAGTTTACCTTCTTTTTGACTGGTTGTCTAACCAAATCTAAAGAACTCTGTCTACCCTTCTATTTACCCACAGCTGAAAGGAGAAGAGAAACATTTATGCATTTTCTAAAAGCATTAGCACTAAATGGAACACCCATATTTTCTAACCCCTCCGCTCGGGCAGGATATGACACAAGGTCAATTTTTTTTTTAAGCGGAGTTTAACAGGTTTGAATTCAGAGTTTTCCTTCTAGACTAGTTGCCTCACCAAGGCTGAAGAACCTAGTCTGCCGTACTATTTACCCATAGCTGGAGGGAGAATTATTGGATTCATACCTTTCCCAAGCGTATTAGTGCAATGTGAAATGCAATCAGTGTCGTCAAGATTTGAATTCGTGTCACTGTGTCCAATTCCTATGACGGGCACCTCCTATATTACCCCACAGGCATTAAATGGAACACTGTCAGTCTCATCCAGGATTTAAACTGTTTCCATTTTGTATGATGATAATGTTATTCTAAGCATGACTGAAGTTGTATTTACCTAGATAGAAATGAACAACAAATGAAGCATTGACTTTCTTCAAAATAGTCCACTTTGCATTTAAGTAAACCTCTACCAATTTTTTAATAAAAAGTTAATTTTCATTTAAACCAAATATACTATGATTTTGTTATTTCTCATAGAATATTATACAATCAAAACAGATATTATTAGGTATTATTTATTACCAAAATTTACAGCATTAAAACTGTATTAAAAAAATGAATGTGTAGCAGCCCCCAAATAAGTGCACTTCCTGTATATATAATTGTGACCAAATTATTTTGAATAGTATAAAAAATTTGGTATGACAATTTTCTTAATTTTTTGATTAAATAGTATAAATATACAATATAATATTTGATAATATAATTTAATTTTATTAAGAGATTATTAATACCCATGTAATTTGTTTAAGGTAGATATTTTCTCTCCTGAAATTCATTTATTCCTTTAATTTTTATTTCATTTCTTTCATTTGGGTTTAAAAGTTTGTTTGTCATCATGTAAATTACTTAAAATGCAGTGAAAAGGAAAAAGAAGTCAACAATTGATACCTCTTGCTATATAAATTGTATGACATTTGTCAACCCGACTGGAAAAAAAATTGGTCTAGTTTTTATAGAGTTTTAAAAAAAATGGGTGAAATTTGAGTTAGGGAAATAGGATAATCAGAAATTTGTAGATTTTTCTAAATTTTCATTAGAAATTTCTTATCATTTCTTGTCTGAAGATGCAGTTCTAACAATTGAGAATAAAGGGTCTGCTAAAATAAATATTATCACAAAAATATAAGTGATTTTTAAAGGGTTTTTCTTATATATATATATATATATATATATATATATATATATATATATAAATAATTTTATTTTTAATTACAGAGTGGTTGCAATTTTGTTTTTTGTGATGGAGCTAGGTAATAAAAGACACTATTCATAAATCAATTAAGTTGTTTTACTTATTCTATTAATTTATATCTACATTTGCCAAATTGAATGTGGTATATTGGTATTCAATATTTTAAGTTAAAATTTAATATTTTCAGCTGCTTTTCTCTTTTGTTCATCAAAGATTTTTCTTATAACATATTTTTCTTTTATTTCAGATTTCACTGTAACATACTGGAATTTTTTTCTTTTAAACAAATTGAGGAAACATGGATCATTTCCGTTCCTCAAGAAGTAGCTCAATATCGAGTAATCGAAGCAGTACCCCAGTTTCTGGAACTGGCAGCTCTTCTTCACGACACACTCCAGACAGGCATGGAATACAGTCAACAATACAACAACTAGCTGGTAAGTCAACAATTATTTATATTCACTGATTTATACTTAGACAAATCAATTTAAACATATACAGATCAAAGTTGGTTGGAATTAGTCTTCTCTGTTTATTTTCCAAATCTGATAATCACTATGTGTTGGAATTCTGCAATACTCTCTGATCTTTACAGTTCCAGCATAACAAGATAAGCCCTTACCATATTTACCAACCGCTCGGGCAGGATATGACACAAGGTCAATTTTTAAGTGGAGTTTAACAGGTTTAAATTCAGAATTTTCCTTCTCCTAGACTAGTTGCCTCACCAAGGCTGAAGAACCTAGTCTGCCCTACTATTTACCCACAGCTGGAGGAAGAATAATTGGATTCATACTTTTCCCAAGGGTATTAGTGCTATGTGAAATGCAACCAGTCTCATCCAGGATTTGAACTCGTGTCACCATGTCCATTTCCTTGGACGATAACCATTACACCACGGGCACCTCCACAAGATAAGCCCTTACTGCCCCCGAAAAGTGGGAACTTGGTGCACTTAATTTTGATGGTGGGGTATTTTCTAGAATTCACCACCTTATATTTGACATGGTAAACTCAATTCATTTTTACTAGCCATTAGAAAGAAGTTGCTAGAACTGATTTGCATATGATTAGCATGTTAAATCATCAGCTTATGGGGTCTATACATATTTAGAGGTGCTTGTGGTGTAATGGTTATCATTGTAGGAAATGGACATGGCAACCCAAGTTCAAATCCTGGACAAGGCAGTTTGTATTTCACATTGTGCTAATACCCTTCATATGCATTCAACTATTCTCCCTCTAGCTATGGGTAAATAGTTGGGCAGACTGGACTCTTTAACCTAAGTATGGCAACTGGTCTATGAGAAGGAAAATTCTGAATTCAAATCTGTTAAACTCTGGTTAAGAATTTGACCTTGTGTCACATCCTGCTTACACAAATGAGTTGGTATATATATATATATATATGTATTTGTGTGCATGGATGTATGTGTGTGGTAATATTGAAGAGGTAGTTCAATGAATTAGGAGAGCCTGGTTGTAAGTTTGTGAGGCAATAGAGCACAAAAATGTTGGTTTTTAATGTCTATTATAAACATAGATTTTTTGCACAAGACAAAGTCAAAGGTCAGTAGATAAGAGTCTAGCCAGTTTTAGTACCTTACAGATGGGTGGTCTCATGTTTGAGAGAGGGCAGGGATTAGCACTCTGTAATATGCCAGATAGCAATTAGAACATAAACATATCAGCCTGAGAAAATGAAGCCGATAGATAGCAGTTGAGTTGAGAGCAGCCCAAGAGGTGGTAAGTTACAACATAGAACAGCATTACACTAAAACAAAACGTAACAGTTAGCTGTTGAGGCACACAGTGGATTTAGGGAATTTCAACAGCATTTCACATTGTGATTGTAAGAGTTCCAGAAGCATAACTGTTTTGAGAACTGCCTCACACACACGCACACACACACTACTCTATTAAGCAAGATATCTTCAACGTTTTATTGTTGTCTTTATTTTTTCCCTCCTTGTGGACCTATCTTGTGGTTTGTACAACTTTGAGCGAAACCTATAAAACTAGCAATGCGAGATTGTATCATAAGTATAGTGCTGATGAAGTTACACTGGCTGCAGGTGGATAGTTACACGGAAGGCTCTAATAATCAAATTTAGTTCAAAGCTCTGACTTCCATATGGTCTTGAATTCAACACTTTGTTTCTCTCCACTCTTATTGGTTCCATAACCTGGTTTGGTCATGGGGAAGCTACTTATATCTCAAGCAGGAATAACCTGGTGGAGCCAATCCCTCTGCAGGTCTACAACAAGTTTGAATTCAGTTTTCCTTCTTTTAGACTGGTTGCCATACCACAATTAAAGAAACTAGTTTTCCCATATTTCTCAGATTAAGAAGCCTCATCTCAAAATGATTCCAATTAAAGACAATTACAAAAATTCTGTACGGACCTGACTCTGGAAGACCAGATAAGGATTTATAAGACCAAAAAATCCATCCTTGATTGTCCTTCGGGTCCTGTGGCACAGCGGATAGAGACGTTGTCTCTACGGTTTCAGGTGAGCATTGTCAGAAGATAGCGGTTTCAAATCCTACCCAAGCCGGCCAGAGGTTTACTTGGTCAAAAACGTGGTGCGATAGACAACCAAAATGGAAGGCAGTAATTACTGGGGATACGGTTACAAGACTCAGCATTCCTATCCGAGGTTGCGGTAAATCACCTGAAGAAGGCCAGAGGTGAAATTTGGCCGAAACATAGTGAAAGAAGAAACAACACAAAAACTACTACCAAGATGAGGACAAAAAGTCCGCAATAAATAAAAAAAAAAATTAATTCTTAGTTTCCCCATGATATTCATTCATACCTGGAGGGAGAATATTTTGATTTATTTCTTTCCTAAGGATATCAACTTGAGGTAAAATACAAATGATGTATAGCCACATAATACATATATACACATCTGCATGCAGAAACATAACGACACAATGAAGACGAGCAGACACAGGTCTTTAGAAAAATATACCTCTCACTTTATTTGAAAGGGTTGTGTGTGAGAGGGAGTTGGAGACCGAACAGAACTGCAACATATTGACCCCCACTCTTATGGCTATAACAGCGTTTCTTTCCCGTTCTCCTGGTCTGCTCAACTGGAGGTCTGGGGGCTCAGCCTCTCTGGGACATGGTCCTCATTCCAGCATCTTCTCTGCAACTGCTCAATCAAAGGCCTGAGGGCTCCCTCTGCTGGGTGCTGGTTCTCTCTACTGTATCTTATCTCCAACTGACTTGAACATCCTGTGCACCAAGTTATATTATTGTTTTACGCCCGCTCAATTCAACCTGTCGACAGTCAAGGTTATCCCCTTGATACCTTCGACTGGATGCACCTGTTTTTATGCAGGTGCATTTACTATTTTGACAGCTTGGCTGGGGTCAATATGCAACACAAACAGCTTTGTCCAGGATTTGAACTATAGCAATAACCATTACGTACTAACACTTCTTTACACTCCGTTTTACTTAGACATTTTATTTATTTTTACTTTTTGGCCACTTCCTCCCAGATAATTTTTAAGCCTTTCTCATTTCAACTTCAAGCAATCTTTAAATATTTTTAACCTCTTGTTACTAATTATTAGATAACTTAGTTTTGTCTCTCTATCTATCTATATATATATATATATATAGTTTTTTTAGGCAAGATACTTTCTTTCTTCCCTGTGGACAAGAAAAGGAATTAGCAAAGTAGCTGGAAGAAGAATCACCTATATCCACAGATAAAACTTAGCTGTAGGATCAAATAACAAAGTAAACTTTTTAGACTCCACTTAATACATAAATATATAAACTGAAACTTACTGAAAGTAAAGTCTTTACTCAGGAGTGCTTTTAAGATAATGCCTTAGACTATTAAGTGCTCATACCCTATATCTTCTGCGTTCCGTCTTCGTGATGAATGTTATAAATGAAAATCTACTTATATGAAACACAATTTGACTTGAAAAATATCAAAACAAACATGTACACACACAGACACACACACACACACATATATATATATATATATATATATATATATATTTTTATTAGTGTGTGTATGTATATTACATGGTAGTAGTTGTGATCCTGGGTTTCATGCTTTACACATTCATCAGAGTCTCTTTGATGACTGTCTGCCACTTTTATAAGCTCAAAAATCTCTAATGAAACCTGATACATTTTACTCTAAACCCTCTCCTTCTTCCTACAACACCTTTATCCTTTATATCATTTTGTCATGTTCCTCATTTGCTTATATATAGAAAAACTCAGAAAATGATTCAGTTTGAGAAAGTTCTTAAAAATGAAATAAAAGAATGAAATATCGTGCCTTCTTAACTGGTTTTAAGTGTTTGATTAATCCAACTTTCATTTTATATATATATATATATATATATATATATATATATATATATAACAGCTCTATCAAGGATATTGAGCACTATTTAATAATACTGCAAAATTAGGTCCACCATTAACTCACCATATGAGCTAGTGATAACTATGTTAAGCAAGGAGGTATCAAATACTATTTTTAAAGTCTTTGGTATGATGCAACCTGGGATTGAACCCAGGTTTCCCGGACCATTGGTGAACACTCCACCCACTAGGCCAATGAGCTGGTTATGGTAGCAATAGTTGGAAAGAATCCCTGATTTTATTGCAAGCCATCAACTGATTGGGTATTAAACTGATTGGATCCGGTCAGGATGTAGCCCTGTCTGTGGAACTTAGAATAGACTGTATCTTCTACAGAAGTGGGGATCTCCTCTAAAAAAATTAGGTACGGGTTCCTGAGTAACGCAACAAACTGCATCTGGTAGTGAGGCTCTAGTTCAGGAACTCTGAGGTGTGTGGGGAACCCCTTCATTGCCTTTACTCCTTGGTTTACTCTGACTTGGAGTGGTAGTATCAGTTTGAAAATTATTAATATTAGATAAGAATACTTGAAACCATATAACTGTGTACAAACAAATGATTATTATTAAATAAGAATAGTTACTTTAAACCTTAATAGTGAGTATCAATTATTTGTATAAGATACTAATAGTTGACATTATATAATTGTGCTAACAAATGATCATCAAGTAATTAAAAAACTTACAATTTGTAATGAGGTAGTGACTGACAAAAGACAAGTAAGGATCTTAGATTTCAGAGCTAGCAAAACCAGGGGGCAGGTTATGATTTGTGGAACAAAAGGATCTTTCTTTCACTGACTCAAAAAAAAAATCACTTCAAGTTTTCCTGATTTGAGGCCAGCTTCGTGAGAGACTGAAACACCTTAATAAAGTATGTGATATCTTTTTTTAGACCTCATGTCTGACTTTTTCTTTTTCTGTAAACTCATTGCTATGTCTTCATCATCTTCAGTTACTTTCATTGAGACCCAACAATGGGAATAGATTTTTTAAATGCAATGGAAAATTTAAAATATAATGATTATGATCAAGTATTTACAAATGAATCAAATTTCAGCATTAAATAATCTATCAGGAGTTAATATACTATTAAACGAATAAACCTAACCAAATCAGAGAAAGATGGCAGACAATATTTTTTCCCATCATGCCTTTTGAATGTCAAAAGGCATGATGGGAAGGAATATTGTTTTGAGTGGAATTTGAATTTGGTTTACTGATTTTGTTTCTTCAGTTTACAATCTTTACATCCCCTTAAACTTTCCTTTTTAAGAGATTGGATATAAAAATTAATTCCCTCAAATATTTTTGGCAGAAATAAAATCTCCTTTTGCTATGAATATCTTCTTTTATTTTTTTAACTTCTCAGAACTGTTTGGTGAGATGTTTTCAAAAATGTTAATCTTGATGTAGCCATATGGGCTTTACTTATGCAATTTTTCTTCTTTTTTTTTCATTTAGCCCATGAATTAATATCATTAAAGTTATATTGTATGGATTGCTTGTTTCAAGAGTCTGTGAGTGCATAAGTGCATAAGCTGGCAAGGCATCAAAAGACTCAGTTCTTCTTTTGGTGAAAGTGAAATTATGGGATATTTTATTTTAGTATCTTATTTATAGTTTTATTTTTGCATTTTATTATCTGTTTTATTCTTATTTTAAACTTTACTAATTCATTAATTTCTACAATCAATGAGATACTTTGATGATAGTACATTGATAGTTAACAGATCCTTTAACTATTTACACTGTATTGAAAATAGCACTGTTTGGTAATATACGCTCATTCTGCATCTTTTTACTATGTGTCAATATTTATACCTTACTGCTGGTAAATATGTCTCAGACAGAACCTAGTTAACAACATCCTGGTGTTTAAAAATAGCAGCCTCCATGAACATCAGGTATATTTCTCTAAGGAATTTTGGTATTTTTTAAAAAGTTCTGGGTCTTCTTTCGACTGGCAGTGAATCAAATAGTCATTCAAGATGATTGGTAGATGGAGATGAAGGCAGTGAATGCAGTGACTGTTCTGGAGTAGCTGATGAGATATTTTATTGGCATCACACATTGACGTTGATAGAATATAGTGAAAAATTACATTTTCCTATAAAATTAAAAATAAATCAATAAAACCCTACCTAAAGGTAAAAATATAAAAGTGTGTGTGTATATAGTAATTTACAAAGCTTTTTGATTTGATGTGGCACAAGGCTGAATAAATGGGGCGCCCAATGAGACTCAAACTCACTCGTGTAGGCTTGCTAGTCTAGCTTGCTAACCGTTACACCACCGTAGGTGCCCAAAGTGTGTGTGTGTATATATCTATATATAGATGTGTGTGTATGTATGTAGATATGTGTGTGTGTATATGTATGTCTCTTTCTATCTCTCTCTTTCTCTCTCTCTCTATATATATGCCAATTTTAAGTGGTTAGAGACCTAATATATGTTCCATATAGATCCCTGAGGGTGAATAAAACTTTGGCAGGGTGAATAAAAGCATAGGGATCTACAGGAAGTGTATTTACTTGTTTGTATTTATAATGTGAGAACAGAAATTGCTGGATTATGTAGAGTAGTTGTCAGATATCATACACCAAGTAGAACGCCTGATAGGATGTGATGCTGCAGGTGCCCGTGGTGTAATGGTTATCATTGTAGGAAATGGATACGGCGACATGAGTTCAAATCCTGGATGAGACTGATTGCATTTCACATAGCACTAATACCCTTGGGAAAGGTATGAATCCAATTATTCTCCCTCCAGCTATGGGTAAATAGTAGAGCAGACTAGGTTCTTCAGTCTTGGTGAGGCAACTAGTTTAGGAGAAGGAAAACTCTGAATTCAAACCTGTTAAACTCCGCTTAGAACTTCGATCGACAAAATCAGAGATGGCTTCGAGCTGACGAAGAAAAGAAGCAAAAGGTACCCTGCAAAAACAATCACAGACGCTGACTATGCTGATGACTTGGCGTTACTGGCAAATACTCCTAATCAAGCAGAGACACTACTGCATAGTTTGGAACGAGCTGCAGCAGGCATTGGCCTCCATGTCAATGCACACAAAACTGAATATATGTGTTAGAACCAAACAGGCAACATTACCACACTAGACGGAGCCTCTCTGAAACTAGTAGACAAATTCACCTACCTAGGAAGTAGCGTCTCATCAACCGAAAAAGACATCGACACAAGACTAACGAAAGCATGGACAGCTATCGATAGGCTCTCGATCATATGGAAATCAGACCTGACCGATAAAATGAAACACAGTTTCTTCTAGGTAGCGGTTGTATCGATACTGCTATATGGATGCACTACATGGATGCTAACTAAACGGCTGGAGAAGAAACTAGACGGCAATTACACAAGAATGTTGAGAGCAATATTGAACAAGTCCTGGCGACAGCACCCCACAAGACACCAACTATACGGCCACTTGTCTCCCATCACGAAAACTATACAAGTTAGACGAACCAGACACGCAGGACACTGCTGGAGAAGCAAGGACGAGCTCATAAGTGATGTACTCCTATGGACCCCCACATATGGCCAAGCAAAAGCAGAACAACCAGCTGGAACTTACATACAGCAGCTATGTGAGGACACAGGATGTAACCCTGAAGACCTGCCAGAGGCGATGAATGATAGGGAGAAGTGGCGAGAGAGAGTCAGGGATATCCATGCTGGCGGCACAACATGATGATGATGATCTGTTTCTATCATTCATAACTTCCGGCAGGTCCTCTAGACAACATCCAGTGTCTGCACAAAGTAGATGTATGGAAGTCTTTGTTATTTGGCCAGCATTGGTATGGTGGAAATCGTGAAAATGGAGAGGGGGGCTTACCTTTTAAGCGACCTCGCATGTGCATCATTCAAACAGGCCGGGAAACAAAGAAATTCAAGATGGCGCCTGTGATTTTTTTATAACCATCTGACCTTGTAAAGTCGCGCAAATTATCACTGCTCGGGTGCAAACGAGGTGGTCTCCGACTTGATAAAAGTGGATCGCTTTGCGGATACATTTCGTGTTGTCACGAGGATCGTTGGATTCGGTTGTTGTTCTTTCTGCTTGTGTGACATACGGAGAACAGAAAGGAGTTTCGCTGATCTAACAGAGGCCGCTTTGAAAGTGAATGCAAGGATCAATTTCACGTCATTTGCACTGACTCTTACTACCAAACTGATATTTGAAAAGTCAGGGTGCAGTGATATCTTTCTACAATCCATAAGTAAGAGTCCATAGGAGAACATTACTTTATGAGTTTGTCCCTACTTCCTCAGCAATGCTGCAACCATACATTAGCACTGGCTATTAGAGAGATCAGATTATAGCATGATTGATAACCTGTGAATAGCAGTTCCCATTTGCCCTATGCATATTTTGACATCACTTTCAGTAAATGAGATATTACTGCCAAAGTATGTGAACTGGTTTATTAATTGCAGAGGCTTGCCATTTTAAAGTGGTAATGGCTCCATCTTGTTTAAAACACGTAATCTGTTTTATCCACAGTCAAATAGAGACCAATTACTTTTGCTGCTTGCTCCAGGCTATACAGCTGGGATTTGGCTTGGACAGGTTAATTTGTGAGAATTGTTAGATAATCTGTGTAGTCTTCATCTGTCATAATTTCTTTGGGATATCACCTGCTTCTTGTCTTTTTCAATTTGTAACTATTTTCTTTTAGATCTATTGACCTTCATTGGACATAATCAAGGCAGAATATAAACATATATGCTGCTTATGTATTTCCTTACAAGACTCCAGCAACAATGATCCGGGAGACCTGGGTTCAATCCCATGTCAAGTCATACCAAAGACTCAAAAAATGGTACTTGATACCTCCTTGCTTTACACTCAGCATTATAATGTATGGATCAAGGGTAAAGTGGATCAATCCAGGGAAAGGAGTAGCGCCCTCCTCTATACCTTGGTCTAGTAGCTATTGAAAAGGGAGCCTTCAGGTCACCTTTGACAAAGTTTGCTAACTTTACTTTTACCTATATGTACAGGTTTCAGTAAGGAAAGCTCAACGAGCTATTGCTTCGTGTAGAGGCTTGTCCAGCAGACTGTCTGGCATTTGTGCCAGATGATTAATGCTCCATGGGAAACTTGAGGCCGAAAGGCCCTTGGCTTTGGATGGGTGAGCTGCATCATAGACACCTTTGTCACCCTTGTATAGCACTGGACTTTGTTGTCCAGTTTAAGCTATAATCAGGCATACGTGCCTGGACCCAGATTTGGGTCCATGACCAGCCAGGCTTATCAAGCCTACATTGCAGTAAGTGGGCTGATGACCAGCATAGTCCAGCTGGGCTTGAGCCTTGGCTCATGCCCAACCTTCCCCTCCCTTAATCCCCACTATAATCAACCTTTGGGTCATTGACCTTGTGTCAACTCCTGTCTGGTGGGAGGCAGAGACAAATATACCTATATGTGCATATACTCAGATGGTTTGAATTCCTGCTGGAGAATCCCCAATTTTACATTGCTGTTGCCTTATACAGTTAATCAGGATGTTAAATAAGATATATTTTGCATTTTCTGCTATTTTCAATCACGTGTTACATATTGACCTTTGACAGCATGTTAGTTGTGGATTTCAAAGTAGGATCTTGCAGCTGTGTCCTAAGTTAAACAAGGGACAGTAGAAATGAATCACATGAATTGTGCCAGAAGGAAATGTGTGGGCGTCCAGAAAATATATAATGACAGAAGAGTCAGGTGGTCAGTCATTTGGAGAGTAGCCAGTGAGTAAACAGGTGCTGGGGTGGGGTGGGGGACCTGGCGGCCCCCAGGCTGAGAACTGGCACTGTATCAAACCTCCTGTGAAAGAGGTAAGACTCTGAATATGTTTGTCTCCATGTTGTGTCAATCATGACAGTCCTCCATCTTTCTCTCCCATACACACAACCATCACAATGTTTTGATTTAAAGAGTTTATATTTTTAATACAGGAATGTTGTTGTTACCTTTCTCTCTTGATATACAACATATGAACCAAGGCTAAGAGGCTCACAGACATAGGGACAGTCTTACAGTCCTAAGGGTTAAGTTTTAACAAACTTAGAACAGATCCCCACCACCTTCTCTCCAATGAGTTGTTTCTGAAATTTACGATAAAAAAAAAATTAGTTAAGTTTTCTTATAAGATAAGCAATCAGAAGATTACATTTTACATTCTTAAGACCAGAAGGCTCCCTTTTCAATAGCTGCTATACCAAGGTGTAGGGGAGGGTGCAACTCCTTTCCCTGGATTGTTCCACTTTACCCTTGATACGTACCTTATATTGTTGAGTGTTAAGCAAGGAGGTATCAAGTACCATTTTTAAAGTTTTTGGTATGGTGCGACCTAGGATTGAACCTAGGTCTCCTGGACCATTGGCAATATTCTTTATTAACTTTGATTTTTAGATGACATATTGTTAACCATCATTTTAAAAAAATTTTACAAGTATTTTCTTTTATCTTTGAGTTTTAGTTGCTTTTTTCATTCTTTTTCTCAAAGCAACTCACTCACCCTGTTACCTGGTCTTACAATATGCCAACTGTATCCCTTGCAGAAGGATAAAACCCACCCCCATTTGATTGCAAGGCTCAACTTCTGGGGAGTGTGGAGTATGTTGTATACCGCTAGAAGAAAAGACAATAACTTTCTTATGTATAAAAATATAATCTTTGTTTTGTTTATTACGTAAGGTATAACATAGCCGCTTGAGGAGAGAGTTCGGAACAACTAAAATATATGCCCAGAGTTATGGAATCTTTCGTGAATCGCTTCTTTTCATTCTCTTTCATGAGACTATTACATGGCCAACTGAAGACATTGACTCATTTCAGCTTCTATAACCGAGGGTTATACTCGCTTTCAACTTTGCAAGCCTGTTTCTTCACATTTCCCTGCATTATCTCAGGCATTTAATCATTTTAGCTTCCATTTGTTTGCAAGGTTCCCCTATTTTCTTCAGGAATCATACCCATTTTTAAGTTAGAGAAAAGTCTGAAATGTGTAAGGTTCCCTAACTCTCAACCCTAAGTTGTCTGGCGTAGGCCAGCACCCAGAACAGCAGAACATCTAGTCTCTCTTCTGCTAGCTCCCTTCTTCTCTCCCTCCTCTGCCCTGGACTCAAAAATCTGTTGTTATATATTTTTCCAGATGCCTATGCACCTCATGGTGACTCTTCTTTCCAGCATGTCACCCACACAATTCACATGGCATTTCTGCTGTCTTTTGTTTACCTTATTACACAGGTGCATCTTGTTTTGATATCCATTTAATTTATGCAGCCTGTCAAAGGTCAAATATCTAACAAGTACACTTTTATTGTCATAACTCCCGGATCCACTCCTCTGCAGAGGGGTAAGAAATGAGAGTCCTGGACATGACACTAAATAATCTGATGACAAGGTTCCAGCAATGCTGGAGCTTTGAGGAATGCGGACCACCCTTTCATTGCCATTGCTCCCAGGTCCACTCTGGCATGGAGTGGTAGCACCTGATAGGGCCCTATCTATGGGTTGAATAGAACTCACGGCATAATTATGCTGAACTGAATTGTTTGAATTAGAACTGTTTGACTAAATTGAATAGCTTAAAATAGAAATGTCTTTGACAATTAAACTGTACTTACATTTAAACTGTGTGCTCATGCTAAACTGAATTGTTTAAAATGGAACTGTTTTTGATATTGAAACTGTACTTACACTAAAATGAATTGTTTAATATAGAACTGTTTTGACATTTAACTGTGGAAACAAAATCTGTACTAATACTAAACTGAATTATCTGAATTAGAATTGTTTGAATAAACTGAATAGCTTGAACTAGAAATGTTTTTAACAATTAAACTGTGTACTCATGCTTAACTGAATTGTTTGAAATAGTACTGATTATTTGTAAAAAAATAGATTTGGCGTTAAATAACCTACAAGGGTTGATATGACAAAAAAACCAACCAACCTGGGTCCAATCTGATCCAAAATGGTAGTACCTGTTAGGGTCTCACTCACAAGTCAAATAAATCTGTTTACAAATTATTCTTAATCAACAGGACTGTATACCAAAAAAACTTTAAAGAAACGATGATACAAAAAATGTAAATATGAATATACAATTAACATGATTTCCTAATCTCTAGGCATTAAATAAACCTAGACAAGTTTACATGCCATTAAACTCAATCCTTCAAAGCAACTTTTTATTAAATAACAGTAAGAAACATTTTTGTTAAACAAAATAATTTTGTTTGGGGTCAAATTTGGAAAATATCAAGATAGGTTAGGAACTCAATCAGCACATTAAAAAACAACAAAAAAGTAGTATAAAAAATGTTCCAAATTAGTAATCTAAAACTGTTATTTGTAACAATTTTATTCAATAAAATGGAAAATAAAAACATTAAATACGTCAGACATGTGTTTTTGATCTTCTAGTTGTACTGACCTTTAAACTGTTTCTGTTCAACACTTCTTATCAAGCAATCATAAATGTCTAATGACTGTATTTATATCATGAATCTCTTTGGTATTCAGTTCATACATCACTCTTCTTATTTTTAACCTTTAACCTTCATTTTAATTTCTAAGAGCAGATGACATCCATTCTTAAATTTTCTCAACATACTGAGGATTTGCATTTTAAGCTCCAACAATGAACTACGAAAAAATAGAATGTTTTTATATCAGCTTTTTGTGATTTCATACAATGTTCAACAATTAGTTGTTATTCGAAAACATTTCAAACTAATTTTGAAAATAGTTGAAATAAAGTAGAATAAATTCTTGCTAGAAAATAATCTCTTTTTACAATCATTTAAATTTGCTTATATGAACCAGCCCATTAGCATAATGGTTAGAGTATTCGCCAATGGTCTGAAAGACCTGGGTTCAATTCCAGGTTGAGCCATACCAAAGACTCAAAAAAGTGGTACTTGATGCCTCTTTGCTTAACACTCAGCGTTATAAGGTGTGGATCAAGGGTAAGTGGAGTAATCCAGGGAAAGGAGTAGTGCCCACCTCTACATCTTGCTGTTGTAGCTATTGAAAAGGGGGCCTTCTGGTTGCTGTTGACTATGGTGGGCCAACTACTATATGAGGTATTTGTGGTGAAACGATTATCACCATAGGAAATAGATATGGCGAACTGAGTTCAAAACCTGAACAAAGTTATTTGCATTTTTCATAGGGTAATACTCTTAGGAAAGGTACGAAGCCAACTATTCTCCCTACTGCCATGGGTAAATAGTAGGGCTGATTGGGATCTTTAACCATGGTATGGCAGCTCGTCTGGGAGAAAGAAAACTCAGATCTGTTAAAAAATGACCTTGCGTTTCATCCTGTACATGTGGCGGGGTTGGTAAATGCATATACAAGGGTAGCTGAAAAGTTCATAGACTGACCAAGATACTCTTATAAAATGTGACCAAATGAGGTTTATTTTTCCATTTAGTCCCCTTTGTAGTCCTTATACTTCTTCCACCAGTGTTTCTGAGCTTAGATCCCATTGGCAAAAAAAAGTCATCAACAGCAGATATCATGAACTTTTAAGCCTACCTTCATACACTCAATATCAAGTCATTTCTCATTTATGGAATTTATATATTAATTATTTGAAAAATACCTGAATTGCAGTAGAGATGTACCATTATCAGACTTAGTACAGAAAAGTTAATAAAAACCATCAATTTAATAGAACTCTTAAAAAATACATTGAAAGATGGGCTGGTATACTGAGTATAAGAGTTATTATCTCAAGAAATGGAACTGTTGACCTGAGTTCAAAACCTGGATGAGCCTGTTCACATTCACTTTGAGCTAATACTTTAAAGAAAGGCGTGAATCCATGTCTTCTCTCATAGCTATGGGTAAATTGTTGAAGAAACTTGCTTCTTTAATCTTGTTAACCAGTCTTGGAGAAGGAAAAGTCTGAAGTCAAACCTGCTGTACTCCACTTAAAAACTGACCTTGTGTCAAAGTATGAATTAACCTCTCCTCTCTGCCTCTACTTGTGGCAGAGAGGAGGGGTTAATTCATACTTTGAAAGGTAGGCTTCTCATGTTGTATAATGGCTAGAAAGTTAAACTTGCAGACCATTGTTAGTAAGTTCATTTTTCATTCCGTGCTCTACATTTCTGGCCTTGTGTATAAACTAAGCTAAGCTTAGTTGATAACTAGTGTGCCTTGTATGGTATTATGGTTAATGAGCTAGGCTTGCAAACCATTGTTAGTGAGTTCTCTTCTCACTGGGTGCTCTATACTTCTGGTTTTGTGCCAAAGTAAGCTAAGCTTAATAAAGGTCTACGTTTTTTTACATGATATAGTGGTTAGTTGAATAGGCTAGCAGGCCACAGCTTGTGAGTTTTATTCTCAATAAGTGCTCCATACTACTGGCCTTTTGTCAAACTAAATGAATGACAATGTATTTGTCACTGCCTCCCACCAGACAAGACTTTACACAAGGTCAATGACCCGAAGGTCAATTATAGTGGGTGCTTAGGGAAAGGGAAGGTCGAGCATGAGCCAAGACTCGAGCCCTGCTGGACTATGATACAGCTCACCCCATCGAAGGTGGCCCAGTTGAAGCTAAGGACCTTACAGCCTCAAGTCTGCCTGAGCTTAGTAAATGACAAGTCACTTTGGAATTTTACCTTGTTTTTAAGTTAATCTTGGAGATATGTGTTTGATACATACTCAAAAATAGATTTTGTATTTCAACATTTTATCCTGTCATTTCATTCTAGAGCTGAGAAAAAAAAGAATACTCTTAAAATAAAGTCCTCATTATTTTACAAAGCAATATATAGTCTTGATATTTATTTTCTTCTCTCAATGATTTTATTTATGGATTTTAATCACAAAAACATTTTATTTCAATACTTAGCATATTGTGCACTTAACTTCAAGCTTTCGGCTAACTTCTAAAACTTCAAGAAGACTTTATTTTCATCTAAAATTTTTAAAACACTGTTGCAGAAATAAAAAATTTCAAACTGAAACCATCTACCTTTGGAATTATCTCCCTTGATCAAGAATTCAAACACAATAATTGGATCATTATCAACATGAGTACTAATGCAGATCTTATACTATTTTTCTATTTTAAATTAATCAAGAAATTGCTTTATTCTCTGAGAGTTTTTTAACTGACAAAACCTTTTCTAATGGCTCACAATTTTGCTCTTTTAAAGTGACATACAAACAGATTATGTAAATAAATTTAATAATAAAAAAAAAGAGATTCAGTTCAAATTGTTGGATATAATTGTATATATAATTGCACTCATTCTAGAAATTCCAAATCTCTATGGTTATAATGGTGTAGTTTCGTCATAAAGTGTTTTACTTTTTACTTTATATAAAGGGTATCAATAGGAGAGAGTCCTTGTGGCATAGCGGCTAATGTGCTGTACTGTGATACATGGCGAGTCTGAACTTCAGTTGTGCTATTACATTCACTTCCAGGCTAATATTCTTGGGAAAGGTATAAACTCCCTTATTGTTCCAATATTTTTCTTCTACGAGGATGGCATTGGCATTAAATAACTTATGAAGATTGATATGCCATTAAACAAAGAGACAAGAAAATCAACATAAATTGCCTGAATTTTTTAAATGAAACATTTTCACAATTAATTCTCATTTAATTTATCTATTTATCTTTTTTATTATTATTATCATTATTTCTTTCTATGCTGCTAACATATAGAAAGTGAAACAATCTGTGTATTTCAATCCTAAACAATGATAAAATGAGAGGTAGACTTGTCAAAATTTACTTTATATTATAATGATTAAGTTTTTTTTATATCTGTTAGCATAATAATGTAGAAATAGCAAGCAAATTCTAGTTAGTGAAATAGCACTAAAAAACTTAGAGAATAAAGTAGTTTACAGTCCACTTTAAGACTTAATACAATTAGACAGGGCTTTGCAAACTTTTTACTTCCTGCATACCTTGTAAACATATTTAATTACTTTTCACCTTCAAATAATGAATCAGTAAACTAAAAATTTAAATGCTTCTTTTAATTCTTGAATTATTTTTAATGAGAAGGATGAATTTGGTAGACACTAAGGAGATCACAAATATCAGGTTGTGAGTTTGAGTCTCACAACACAATGTTCTATGTTTAAAGTGCCTGTCTGTTTGCTTAGCATGTGGCTTAACCAAGATTTCACCATGTTTTTGTTGTTTTGTAAAAATATGATTATAGGCATCTGTAATGAGGTAATGATTTTTTTATATCAATCATTTTTCATAAATTATATCTTATCTAGTTTAGTAGGGCTTTGAACTCTTTGGTGTCGCTTAGTTTGGGTGCATAGTTAGATGGGCACTCTTATGCCTGCACGGAAAGGATATGAAAATCATTATCTGTCATAATAAATCCCCAGACAGGAAATGGGGCTGGACAGGTGTTGGAGTGAATTGAGAGTGTGGTTGACGTCACATCTGGAAGAGATGGTCCTGAGAATTTGAGGATTTTGAAAAGACGATTAGTTGAGTTTTTTTTACTGTTGAAGTGTGCAGCAGGGTTTTTTTTTTATCTGAAAAGCAGATCACTTTTGGTCCCTACCACCAGAGATCTTAAACACCACGAGATGTGTCGTGTGTGGAGTGGGGTCAGCATAGTATGGTTAGCATAGGCTTTTATGATTTGTGTTTCACTCCTTGTGTCACCAAGGACTGAAGGTAGAAAGAAATAAACTTCTTCATACTACATGTATTTGTCTTACTTTTGTTATTGATATCGTTATGCCTATACCACACATCATTAATGGTGGTGAAAAAATCTGGATCTTTTTGGTCAGTGCTAGATCATCTGTTCACTTAAATGAGCATTATGTTTTGAACAGGTAATGTAAACTATACATCACTTATACCAGCCCATTGGCCTAGTGGTTGAGTGTTTGCTAATTGGCTGGGAGACTGGAGTTCAATCCCAGGTTGAGTCATACCGAAGACTCAAAAAATGGTACTTGATACCTCCTTGCTTAACACTAAGCATTATAAGGTACATTTCAAGGGTAAAGTAGAGTAAACCAGGGAATGGAGAAGCGCCCTCTCATACACCTTGGTGTTGTAGCTATTGAAAAGGGAGCTTTTGTGTAGCCCTCGACAACGGTTGCCAACTTTGCTTACACATCACTTATGGTCATCACGCCCAATCAAGCATTCTGCTAGATGTATGATATCTGGCAACCAGTCTACATGATGTAGTGATTTTTTGTTCTACTGTTATAAAGGGATTTATAAATACAAATAAGTAAATTCACCCTTGTGGACTTCTATGCTTGTATTTACCCTGCTAAAGTTAAATCTACCCCCATGGGCCAATATGGACCACTTTGAGAAATCCTTTAATAGAGTTTGAATTTGTACTTAACCCAAACTTTATAACTTTCCAAGGGTTAGTTTGAGTTCTTTGTTTAATGGCATATCAACCTTCATGGGATATTTAATGCCAAAGTCATCTTTGTAGAAGCACAACTGATAGTATTTGAATCATAGCTCGGAGAATAAGGGTGTTCATACCTTTCCCTAGAATATTAGTCCAAAAGTGAACGTAATAGCCCGACTGGAGTTCGAACTAGTATATTTTTAGGCTGAAATTTATCACTTTAGCCCTTACACCATGGAATTCCTTCTTCACAAGGGAGATAACTACTAATTTTAAAGTACTTCAACTCACTCCTTTAAATAATTTGCCATTATAAATTTTATAAATGGGATGTTGTAGATAAGATTTTATAAATAGGATGTACCTCTTTAGTTAAGGAAGGCCTTTTCAATGAATGATAATAATTATGTAGCTTTAAAATTGCAAAAGAAGCAATGATTAAAAAATATCTTAATAATTTCTTCTGGACTTTTAAAATTGTAATTTTATGAGGAGAAAGAATGTGACTCGAAACTTTTTAGAGATTGTATGTGTGAATGGAAGTGTCATGAATTTGATGGAGATTACCTCTAAGTAATCCCCATTGCTCGGAGAGATGGCGTGAAAGAAAATTGTTCGGCTTGACCATAGGAAATAACACATCTAAAATCCATAATTTTCTTAAAATCTAAGAAGAAAAAAGAAAAAAAAAAAAAGGGAGGAAATTATTTCCCTTGCATCAACAAGGGAAATAACTCTTAGTTTCATATATTTTACAAGATCAAAATTTTATTTTCCTAGGAGAAAAGTTACTGCATGTACAACCCACGCCCCATCTGACACACACCACCAAAATGTATACTTTACAGAAAGACTTTTAAAAATAAGACATTGAACACTTTTCCGTTAAGTGTAAAAGAAAAATTTGTTATCTGTATGTAGGAAATAGAGAATGTAGTAACTCAAGAATCATGCTTATCTCTGATTATCATGAAGCAACATTCATCCATTCACATCCTCATCGTAACTCCATAAAACAAATTAACCTTCTTTTCCAGTTCATAATACATACATACATACATACATACATACATACAACATATTAGAAAAAACTTAAAATAATACAGTTATGTCATATTATTCTGAGGATGATGTGAATAAACATAAAAATAGTAACAAATTAAACCAGAATTACTGATAAGTTGAAAAGTGTAAGTGGTATTTCTATTATTGAAAAGTGTAAGTGGTATTTCTATTATTCTGAGGAGTGTGTGAATAAACATTGAAATATTAACAAATTAAACCACATTCACCAATTTGTTGAAAACTGAAAGAATTTCAATTGTTTTGATAATGATATGAATACACATTGAAGTATTTGCAAAATCAACCATATTTACTGATGAGCTGAAAATGGAAGGTTTATTTCCATTCTTAATATTCTGATGATGATGAAAATAAGCATTGAAAAATTATGGTTTTTGTAAATTAGTATGGATTATCAATAAGAATGTTTCTTTTCTTCTCCTTTTTTTTCAATTATCCCTGCTCTTTGTAAGTAAGAAAATAAATATAAAACACATCACTATTTTCCCCTTTTTGTTTTTCTGTTCATTTGTATTGGTTTTCTTTGTCTTCTATTTCCTTTCCTTTGATTATCCGGTGCCAGAAAGAGGATTGTGGTCATTAATCAACTTTATTCTTTCCTCCTCTGACAAATGCAATGTTTTTCATTACAATGATCTGTCTGTTGTTTTTTTTTTCATTTAGATTAAGCCAAGCTTTCTCATATAAATCAATTGTCATACTGCAAATATGTTTTGATCATGACCACACACACACACACATATATATATATATATATATATATATATATATATATATATATTTTATTTTGAGACCATTTTGAAAATGATAATACAGCAGTTAGTTCCTTCGATATATTCTAAAATTCCCATTAGGTACATTTGGTTTCAGGGAAACCACAAAACATAATATAAATAGTATACATTTACCTAACTCCTCTGCCATGAGCAGAATGTGACACCAAGTCAATTTTTTAAGTGGGATAAAGCTGGTTTGAATTCAGACTTTTCCTTCTCCTTAACTGGTTACCTTACCAAAGCTAAAAAAAACCCCAGTCAGCACTGCTATTTACCCTTAGCTGGGTGAGTGGGGAAAAAATGGATTCATGCTTTTCTCAAGTGCATAAAGGGAAACACAAAAAGCTTCACCAAGGATTTGATTTGGTTTTATTTTATTGTTTAATGGCATATCAACCCTTCTGTGTTATTTAATGCAAAGCCATCCTTGTAGAAGAAAAATAGAACTTTTTAATCTGCAGCTGAGGGGATATGGGAGTTCATGCCTTTCCCAAGAATATTAGTCCAAAAGTGAATGTAATAGCATAACTAAAGTTTGAACTCATTTACTATGATGTTACAGTCTTGTACATTAACCATCACATTGCAAGGGTTCCTCCCTTCTAGGATTTTAACTCAGGTTACCAATTCCATTTCCTATAACCATTACCATTTCACTAAGTGTCCCAATTTTATAGAATTTTTCCCATTTGGAAATAATTTTGATATATTTCACATAAAATAGATTTAAATCAGAAGAAAATGAAAATATTCGAAAATCTGGAGATTGCGAGAATTTTTTCCTGGTCTGAATAAATATGTCAGTAATATTACATCATAAAAATATATTTCTTAAAGACAGATGGATTTCATTTAAAATATCTTTATTTTTATTTATAGACAGCTGGATATAATTGGATTTAGAATTTTAAAAACTTCCTTAAAATCTTTTGGTTATGTTAGTAGGGAAATGGACTACTCTGTTAATCCTTAGAACTCAAGGAGTGACTATTTGAGCCACTATCTAGAAGGACATAGAACTGTGGTAAAGGTCAGGCTGAATTATGATTACAAGCTGTTAAATAACATTTTTGAGCTATTTTCAGCCAGGAACCCAGGATGAGAACCCATAGTGAGTGTAGAGGAGGATTCTAAGGGTTAAAAATTTGTTAAATAGATTAAAGCAAATGCTTAGCATTTTAAACCAATTCCTTTTATAACCCAATGTTTTTATTGAAGTTTAACTATTCCTATTTTCATTAACATTTTCTTCTTTTCTTATTGTACCTAATTTTATAAACTTTCATCATATATATATATATATATATATATATATATATATATATAAGTGCCCGTGGTGTAATGGTTATCGTCGTAGGAAATGGACATGGTGACACGAGTTCAAATCCTGGACGAGACTGATTGCATTTCATATAGCACTAATACCCTTGGGAAAGGTATGAATCCAGTTATTCTCCCTCCAGCAATGGGTAAATAGTAGGGCAGACTAGGTTCTTCAGCCTTGGTGAGGCAACTAGTCTAGGAGAAGGAAAACTCTGAATTCAAACCTATTAAAATCCGCTTAAAAATTGACCTTGTGTCATATCCTGCCTGAGCGGAGGGGTTGGTAAATATGATCATATATATATATATATATATATATATATATATATATATATATATATATGATATTTCAACTATCAAATAAAACAAGGCTAAAATCACTCATGACTGAGCTTTATGTAACTGATATCGAGGTGAACTTGCATCTTTAGGTCTGTGAGTGACTTTACCTTGTTTTATTCAATAGTTGAAATATCATAATATTGCTCTGCATCCTTGTGCATTGAGCACTATATTTTACTGATTTAGTCCGTTTTTTATAGTAATTTTTTTTATTAAAATTGTGTACACACACATTTGTTTATCTTGGCAGCATTTTCTCTTTTAAACATGTTTGATTAAATAAGACAGTCACTTCGGTTCTACCTATCTTATAGTTGTTCCATTCAAATTTTCGTATGAATCGTTTGACATCTGAATGGAATGAATTCAAAAAGGCGCCATATTTTTCCCAAGAACTTTTGGCCCCCAACTGAAGCCATCTTCAGGGTAACAAATATTGAAATGTCAAATACAATGACAAGTTGTATGCATTTTTTAAAGGGTTGGAGGAAGAACAAAAGGGTGGGGATTTACAAAAGAAAGAATTCGAGATAAGAGGAAAGATTACACCCCCCATATATATATATATATATATATATATATATATATATATATATATATATATATATATATATAACTGTAGAATTTCCATAAGTACAGTTTATATAGATCTAACAGAAATGGTGCTTTAGAGTTACGTCCCTTACATTATAGAATTCTTTTTTAGGTGTTATCTAGTCACTAGAACAAAAAGTACACGTTTTATTGGTCTACATACTTATATATATCTATGAAATTGAGATTTTTAATGCTAACTTGAAAATTCTGCCATCCATCACTATAAAAAAAAAACACATTTTGATCCACCCCTTGACTATGACCAATGACATTAAAAAGTACCCAGGGAGAAAATTTTGGACTAATTTTATATAAAATTTAATCAAATTTAAGAAATCTTTTACAACCTTTAAAAAAGTAGTTAAAAATCGTTATAATGGTACATAAATATGATACTGAAAGTTCGTTGAAAAAGTTCTAAGCCTCACCAAGATTTTAGATTCGTTACATACCTCTCACCTTTTTATGAGCCTGACCTGCAAAGAAATTAAGATAGAAATCTGAATTAGTTTTTTCTAGTTTGATAAGAAATGATCATGTGTTGCCACAACAAAAATGTTCAGCCATGTCTCTTTCTGGGCGAAGTTAAGAGTTTTTTTAACAACCCTCATATGTAAGTTCTAATTAAAATTGGAAAAGAAGGCTAATCTCTTTCATTTGGTTATGGATGATGTGAATATACGCTGAAACATTAACAAAATCATACAATATTCTGAAAATCATATGCTGCCAGAAAACTTTCATAGAAGAGTCTGATCCTTATTTCAGTTAATCTTGGGAAGAAACTGTTTAAAAAATACTTGAGTAATAAGAAAAGTCAAAGAATTTTATGATGTTAATCATATTTGTGATATAACTAGCAAGTTTATTGTGTTAATATTGTCCATAAAATATCAATCATTTCGTTTACTTTGGCTTTTAATTGGTGCAGTTGGTGTATTCTACAGTCCGAGCCGACTGGGCAATACACAGAGTTAATGTCAAAACAGTTTTAATTCAGATAATTCAGTTTAGCATAAGTACACAGTTTAAATGTCAAAACAGTTCTATTTTAAACAATTCAGTTTAGCATAAATATGCCGTTTAAATGCAAAAAAAAACAAAGTCAAGAAACCACCGTTTAGTTCTATTTAACCCATAGATAGAACCTTATCAGGTGCTACCACCCCGGACCAGAGTGGACCTGGGAGCGATGGTAATGAAGGGGTACTCCACATTCCCCAAAGCTATATAGCATTACTGGAAACACACCATCAGATTGTTTAGTATCATATGTAGGACACTCGTTTGGGAGGGGGTCTTAATGGTTTGCAGATGTGCAGTAAGTGTATTCTACAGCCCTAGCTGACAGGGCAAATTTTTTTTAGTTGAAGATAAATTTTAATTTTCATTTACCATGATTTATCTACAGTTTTAAGTGATAGAAATCTAGTGAATTATTATAATTTAACTAAATAACTGTGGGAAATTAATGTATAAATTTGAATTTCATTAGATGATTTTTTAGAAAATGGTTTATTTCTTTTTAGTCTAAAAACAAAGTTTTATTAACGAAAAATCACAGCAGCCAATAATTGTTTTCTATATTAACAGCAACAACAGTAGCTGTGATAATAGTAGTGATATAATCATCATCAGCAGCAGTTGTGAATAAACAAACACAACAGCTCCTTTTTTTTTATCAGTGCGATTGCAGTATTTCCCTTCTATTATTTCTGTTTGTACGATGTGAATTTTGGATGAAGAAACACACAAAAACTCATTATTATAGAAGGCATTTATTATTTTTGATAAAATGTCCACTTGTATTAAAATAAATCTAATCATGATTTATTCAAACAAGTATCTTTCTTAACCGCTCATCTCCTATTTTATGATAGCTATTATGATGCCCATCGATATAAATATCAGCTTTATTGATGTATCCATTTATTTACTGCACCCAGAAGAAAACCGCATCGCAAAATTTATCCACAAGTCTAAGGGAGACAATGAACTGTGCTGTATTAACTGGTCAAGAAAATGCTATTTGCCCCCCTTCTCTCTCTTATATATATATATATATATAGAGAGAGAGAGAGAGAGAGAGTGGGGAGCTAAATAACAATGAAAAAGCATGTAAGTTGGGATAGCATAAACACAATGGACGTGACCCGATGATTGTATAAACGAGAAAATGGCAGCCACTAAAAGCCGTTGACTCGGTCTCAACACTATCTTAACTTACACATAAAGTATCTGAAAATCATATAACGCATATGTATGGAAGAGAGACCGATCATTGAAGGTTCAAATTGTACAGCCAGTCATCAAAATTAATACAGAGTAGTTCCAAAAATCCTCTTGTAAAATTGTTTTCAAATATTGTACTTTCGCTCTGTTGCGACGAAGGGGAAGGGGAACATGTTTGTAAAACGGGACGTTACTCTCTCTTAATGAATTACAAAATTTAATTGCCAAAATGTGTAAATTCCCAGTCCCCTATGTTTGAAAACTCAACAGTTTCACTAGAGATCTTAGTAAACACCAATATATATGTATATATCATCATCATCAAGTCACGCTGAATTTTCCTGACTCTCTCTCCCCATCCGTCCCTATCGTCCATCGCTCCCGGCAGTTTTTCTAAACTGCATCATGTGCCTATACAGAGCTGTTGTGGGTAAGTTCTTAGACATAAAAGCGGGAAATTTTGAACTTCTCAGATTTTTGTCTCGAACCAAGTATGATTTGTTAGCTAGGTGCTACATTTCTGATGGGCCATTTTTCTTAGAAGACAGGAGACAGTCTGGAAAAAGTCTCTTCAAAGGTGTCAGTCACTCTGTAGAAAGACTTTGAAGTAATTTTCTTAACGATTTTAACTTTTCTCGTATTCATGACTCGTATTTTTATTGCTAAAAATAAATCTTGAAGGGTAATAACTAAAGAAATATGTTTGTTTTTGAATGAATATTTTTTAAATAAGTATTTTTTATTTATTTATTACTACTCTGTTGTTTTCAAGCTAATAATATCAATATTTCTCTAAGTTAAGTTTTTGTATCTTTTCGAATTATTATTTTAATAAAAAATAGTAAATACGTTTTCTTTGTTTTATTTTACACCAATATTTCAAAAAATATAATAGACTTTTGGTAAATTATTCAAATAAAAAATGAATACAACGATTTATATGTAAAAACACCAACAAACATGTTTATTTTTAAATAAATGTCCGTTGTAAACAGAAAAGGTGCAAGGAACTTTTGCATACGCGATTTTGTAATTAATCAAGTGGGAGTAGCCTCCCTTTATTTTTCCAAGATTCCGAAAAATTAAATAGAAAGATACTAACCTAAATTAAATCATCAGTTCATTGCAGAGATTACCAAACTTTGTTTAACTATCAACAGTTATGTTTATCTATTATTTAGTCTTAACATAAGTGGGATGAAGATAATTAAGCCAATGTTCAGACAATAGAATAGGAATACCAATGAAGAAGATTACTGTATATCTTCTTTGTCCATCGTAGTTGATGAAGACCATCTGACCAACCGATGATTGAGAACAGGATCCGTGAGTGCACAGATAGTTAATGAGGTCAATTTGTGCGCTGAAGAGTCTTGGACAGCGAGAAAAAGGAATGGTGGCAGCAGAGACTGATGTGGCAGTGCCTTTTCTAAGCTTCCTGCGCAACTCAATTGCTCCGTTTTTTTTCTTGCTTCACAGGCTTTCGCTCCACGTTTAACAACTTCACACCACTTGTTGCTGTCCTGCGCCAGATATTCTAAACTATTAGGGATAATACCTAAAGATTTCATGGAGACCTCCAATGTGTCTTTGAAGCGCTTTTTCTCGCCTCCATGGGAGCGCTTGTCCTGAGACAGTTCTCCGTAGAGTAGTTTCTTCGGGAGGCAATGATCTTTCATGCAGACAACTTGACCGGCCCAAAGAATCTGCTATGATTGCATCAAGATGGTGTAGATGCTGGTAAGAGAAGGCAGAGTTATAACTTTGGTGTTTGGTATGTGTTTTTGTGATGTGATACCGAGAATCTTCCTCAGACAAGTCGTGTGGAAGTGGTTTAGCTTCTTCATATGTTGTTGATAAGTAGTCAATGTTTCACAGCAATAAAGGAGAGTGGTAAGAACGACAGCTCGGTATACCTTGATTTTGGTTGCCTCCGAGATGCCTCTCCAATTCCACGCATTCCTGTTGTGTTGGCCAAAGGTTGCACTCGCTTTTGCGAGTCTGGAATTCACTTCGTCATCCATGACAATAGATTTGGTGAGGGTGCTGCTGAGGTAGGTGAACTTTTCTACTTGTTATCCCTTGATAGTGATGTTGGGCTCGACGAATGGTTTTCCAGGCGTTGGCTAGTGCATCACTTCTGTCTTTTTTTTAGCTGATGATTAGGCCAAAGTTGTCACAGTATATACTCGTGTAATGAACGACCCTTTATGATTTATTTTTACCTACAAAACAACAGGGTCGGTCATTACACGAGATATGTTTTTGAAACGTCGAAGCTTACCTTTACTCTAGGCCTAACCTTGCCTTAACTTCGACCCAAAGTGTCCCCAAATAGCTTGTACTTAAACAAAGACAATTATTTAACTTAACATTTACTATTTATAACACCAGTGCATATAAGTACAAATATTATAAATAATAAACAAAGTTAAGTTAAAACTTTATCATCTTAACAACAAGACTTTGTTTCGGCATTAGTTAGGCTATGCTGAAACACGTTTGGTCAGACAAACGGGAAATTGGAACGAGTCATGGATACGTACATAATTATCAATGCTATTGTGTATATGTGATGAGGTTTTAATATGTTTGGAATATCTGTGGTGATTTACGAATTAACAATAAAACTCCCAACCGGATGTTGACTCGTCGGCTGCCACATACAAAATGTATAAACGCGTCGCCACGCATAAGGCTCCACGCATCCATCCGGTTAAAAATCAGAAAAAAAAAAGAAAAATAATCAAAAGTAAAGTAACCAATGGGAAGCGGTCGCACCAAAATTAGAAGGATTTTGGAGTGGCGAATTTGGAGCCGGTGGAGAGAGATAAATACTCAGGTTTTCTGTGAACCGGGTTTTTTTCAGGCAGTGACGCCGAACCGACAACACTAATTTTGCTGTCTGGTGTTTTGCGTACCACGCCACGTCTTATGACGTAGCGTTGGTTAGTCCCTTCACCAAGTAAATAAAGGAAAGTGTGGAAGAAATGTTTTCGTCTCTTATCTGTTTCTATCTTTTCTTTTTGTACATTTCTTTTGGGACTTTCTTTGGGCAAGGCATTGCGCCAGCCAGTCAACGTGGGGTAAAATAATATAACCAAAATATGGAGTCAGATATCTTATGGCAATACAGCCTTGCCCTTAGCCCCTGACCTTCAAAAGCCTTTAAACTCCACATATCCTTGCAAACATCGTAGAATACATCAAGGTCTTGACTACAATGTTTACTTACAGTATTACAATAGTTTTGAAGGTATAAATAAGTGTTTGAATGTTTTCTTTTATGTCATTGAATACTAAAGAAATATTTTTATAGGCCAGAAGTTAGGAGTCGTTCATTACACGCAATATATGATAAAAACACCTCTTTGTTGCTAAAAATTAGGGGTTGTTTATTTCACAAAGTCATTCATTAATCCAGTATATACATTATGTGAGGCTTTTATCTATTTGCTAAATAATATGCATTTTTAATTTTTACTTGAAAGTAGTCATATATGTGTGTGTGTGTGTGTG
The DNA here is from genome assembly GCA_963585895.1 of Sepioteuthis lessoniana. Lineage (NCBI taxonomy): Eukaryota > Metazoa > Mollusca > Cephalopoda > Myopsida > Loliginidae > Sepioteuthis > Sepioteuthis lessoniana. Next base: position 83,462 of record CAUZXS010006089.1, read on the forward strand.
TGTGTGTGTGTGTGTGTGTGTGTATATTTTGATTTTAACCAATTCATCTGAAGTTTTACATAGTGTTAAGACAATTGTCTGAATGTTATGTATTCTGTCCAGAATATTCACATTGAGGAAATGTTTGTAATAATATAAAAAAAGATATTTAGAAATGTAATATTTACGTTCACCATCCTGATAAGATTATTTTTTTTAGACATTTACTTCACTTATTTACTGAAGTTATATCTTAGTCTCCAAAGACATGCTTAATATAACAATTATCATTGTAGTGTAGCAGTCACAGATCTATTTTCTCTCGCGAATCAATGCCCCCGCCAAGCGATTCGGCCACATACTGACCAATCAGCGGGCAGAGCGCATTGATTCCATCTTCCTCTAAAAAAACTATTTTTCTAGCCCTTTTGGGAAGTCTGCCACAGACAGAGAGCACACGGCCAGCAGAGAAGAAAGACCTATCTCCTGTAGCCTGCAACTAGACACTCCATCATTGACGATCTTCGCTGAAGATAACTGCTGCTACCTACGATACCCTAAAGAACTAACGCTACGACCTGACACCCAAAAGAACTTTTCTCACTCTGACACAAGTCTACTTTGTGTCATAAAAATAAATCATTCATTGTTGTTCTTCAAAGAAGTTTTGTTATTTTGTTTAGCGTTACATAAACAACTACAAATCAACTTATAGTTTATGTGAACCAAACATATACTAAAATAGAAAATGGAATCAATAACCAGAATTTAAATCTATTTTAATTTATAGAATAACAATAAACAGCACTCACCAATGGAGGTGCATGTGGTGTAATGATCATCGTAGTAGGAAATGGACACGGCGACACGAGTTCAAATCATGGACGAGACTGATTACATTTCACATAGCACTAATACCCTTGGGAAGGGTATGAATCCAATTATCCTCCCTCCAGCTATGGAGTAAATAATAGGGCAGACTGGGTTCTTAAGCCTTGGTGAGGCAACTAGTCTAGGAAAAGGAAAACTCTGAATTCAAACCTGTTAAACCCTGCTTAAAAATTGACCTTGTGTCATATCCTGCCCGAGCGGAGGGGTTGGTAAATATGATAAACAGCACTCACCTGTAGAAGTTAGAAGTAACATAGCTGCCTCCTTGAAAAAGCTAGCCAACTAAGTTCACCTCTTTTCTGGGAGAGTGCCTGGGCAGCATGTGGATTGGTCCACTTTACTAGGATGGACCTGCCCAACACATTTACATGAGAGATGTCTATTCACCTACATATCTTCGGCAAATAAGCAGTCCAGGGATCTGCTGGTTGTGAGCTGACCAATATTTTACAAGTGTATGTGAACCAAACATATACTAAAGTAGAAAATGGAATCGGCAACCAGAATTTGAATCTCAGATGAAGTCATTTGCATTTCCTTTTGTGCAAGTGCCATCTGGAAATCCATGAATACATCTCTTTCAGGGGGTGTCCTCGTGGTGTAATGGTTAAAGCAGAATCGTAGTAAGCGAGTTCATACTCCGATCGCGCTATTACGTTCACTTTGGGGCAAATACCCCTGGGAAAGGTATGAACCCCCTTATCCTCCCAGCTATGGGTTAAATAGTACCACTACTGTTATTCTAGGAGAATAGCTTTGGCATTAAATAACCTACAAAGGTTGATATGCCATTAAACAAAGAAAACAAAACCAAACCAAACATCTCTTTCACTTCTAACTATGGGTAAGTAGTAGAGAAGATTGTGCTCTTCACCCTTTGGTTAGGCTATGGGGTCTTTGGAGGGCAAGCCGTGTTGCCATTTGCTATCTGACTCCATTCTGGGTTATTCTCCTCTTACCCCAGCTTTGTTGGTTTAATTTCTTGGATAAGAAGGCCATTAAAGAATTATATGAAAGAAGATAGTAACAGATAGGAGACAAAGACATTTTTTTTATATTTTTCCTTTATTTCTGGGTTCAACAACCATTCAATGGATGAGGAAATTCTCCCTGAATACGAGTGAAATGGTTGAATCTCCCAGTCAAGGTGTTAAAAATGTGTTAGTCGTTTCTTGGGTATCTAAAGCTTTAACGTGTTTAGTATATAAAGCTTTTGCAATGTGTTAGTCCTTTTTGGGACTTTGTCTAGTTCCAGTGTTTTTAGTTTGTAGTTCAATAGGTCCATTTTGATATTTTTTATATTTTGGCATTCTGTTAACCGAGACGGCTGCTACTAGTGAAAGGTTAGCCAACATGGCACTTTTGAGCAGCCATATGGCAATCTTTCAATGGAATAAAGCTGGTTTGAATTCAGTGTTTCCCACCTCCTAGACTATTTGCCTTGTAGGGAATAAATAAGTTTTCAAAAAATTCAAATTGAATTAAAATAATTATTAAAATATGCAGAAACTCCCAGAGGTGTCTGACAGGAATAGGGGTGATGCATGTGCAAAAAGAAAAAGGACCGTCCCGACAAAAGGAGGAAACTGAATAGCTTAAATAGAAATGTTTTTGACATTAAACTGTACTTACATTTAAACAGCGTGCTTATGCTAAACTGAATTGTTTGAAATGGAACTGTTTTTGACATTGAAACTGTACTCATTCTCATTGGACGAAATATAAATTCGAAACCTCAACAGCCAAAATAATTCTCATGCCAGACAATAACTTTCTGCTACAAGAGCTCATCCACCAGAACGAATGTGGGGAGCACATGATGTTCGACAATTTAATCAGTTGTACAGAAAGAGAGAAAAGAACATGAGTCTCACAGCACAAAACTGTACATTACAAATAATGAAGCTAAAAAAAAAAAATCTAAGCGAAAGAGCAAATTAAAACTCACAATATCTCATAGCCCTGTATCACATCAAGGTCACCAATTTAGCAAAAGAGCAAATTGTAATCTGCCCTATTACATTAAGAAGAAAGGAAATACAGGCTTGAGGACAAGAATATTGATGAGTTTCCAGAAGTTTAATGACAGCCAGAAAGATAACCCTTGTACTGGGAGTTTGTACATGGAAGAAAATAGTTGCAGATGATAGAGCTGGAATTAAACATCTAACCTTGAAGTTTCGAGGACATGTGGGTCTGGGAGGAATGAATAAATGATGAAAGAATGAACTCCTAAAGGAACACTGGCCTAAAAGTTGAATGTGCTCATCTCATGTTGTGATGGTCTGTTACTGCTGCTGGAATCAAAAAGAGTCAGTGAAGAAGAGAAGAGGACGAAAGAATGATACACTACCTTTTATATTGCCTGGGGAAGTCACCTGGGCAGAATGGCATGAATCATTCTCATTGGATGAAATATATAAATTCAAAACCTCAACAGCCAAAATAATTCTTGTGCTAGACAATAAATTTGAAAATATAAATCACCACATGATTTAATGGTGGTCTGACGGACAATTGAAAATGAGTTATTTCTGCTACAGATCGATTGCCCAAACCTTTCATCTAATCAGGGACTTTAATAGTCACAATACCCAATGGGGGTGCAAAGATACAAACAAAAAAGGGCAAAATTCTAGAAAAGATCATCAATGAGAATAATATGTGCCTACTTAACAATGGTGCACTTACATATGTCAATCCATCTAGCGGAAATCACTCGGCCATTGATTTAACAATATGCAACCCCACAGTCCATATGGACTTTACTTGGAAGGTACATGATGACACTTTTGGTAGAGATCACTTTCCCATCTTGATCAAAAGCTCAAAACCCAGCAGCGAAAAAGTATCCCGTTGGAAGTTAGACGAGGCCAACTGGGAAATATTCAAGGAAAAATGTAAAAATAAACTGACCCATATAGAGACAAACCATGAGCACTTCACAGAAACACTGATTGAAATAGCAAAAGACTGCATTCCAAGAAAATCAACACCAAATAAAGGCAACAGACTGTGGTTAGATAATAAATGCCAAAAGGCTATCAGATTGCGAAGAGCGGCTCTAAAGAAGTTTTAAAAGGAGCCAACCATCTCCAGTCAGATAGAGTATAAGCTAAATAGAGTGAACTCCTGCAGAGTGATAAAGACTGTGAAAAAATAATGCTAGCAAAAATATGTCAGTAAATTGGCTTCATCCTTTAAACCAAAAGCTGTATTGGAGATGATCCTGAAAATTACGGGTAAATATCAGGCAACACCAATTAAACACCTCTCCAAAAACAATTGCACTGTAACTGACAAAAAGAATTTGGTAGATTTACTAGCTGAAACATTTTCTCAAAATTTATCTAGTCAAAACAGCAAACAAAAATTTAAAACAGTCCCAACAAAATGTGGAAAAGTACAAGTTAAACTTCCAATCAAAAAACCTGGAAAATTACAATTGCCTATTTTCACTAAGAGAATTAAAAGATGCTATAAAAAGTTCTCATTATTCTGCTGTCGGACTGGATAAGGTCCACTATGAATTCTTGAGACAACTACCTAAAGAATCATTAAAACTGCTCTTAAAAATATATAACAAACTATGGACAGAGGGTAAATTATAGACCAATTTCATTGATGAGCTGTGTAAGATAATGGAGCGGATGGTAAATGACAAATTGGTTAGGTATTTGGAATTCAATGGCCTTATTTCCAATTTACAATGTGGATTCCGGAATAAAAGAAGTACAACTGATCACTTGATCCATTTGGAAACAGCTATTAGAGAAGCTTTTATTAGAAAGGAACGTCAGATGGCTATTTTCTTCGATCTAGTGAAAGCCTATGATACTACGTGGAAATATGGAATAATGAGAGACCTGTGTGATCTTGGTGTAAAAGGCAGACTTCCACGCTTTATCAATGAATTCCTATTAGACAGGAAATTTTAAATCTGCATTGGATCCACTCACTCTGATATAAAATTTCAGGGAGAGGGAGTCCCTCTGGGCAGTGTATTATCTGTGACTTATTATAAAATTCTTATGTAAATTAGAAAAAATGTCAGATGATAATGAAATACTGCTCTGTTGGATTCTATAGGAATTAGTGGAAATGAGCAAGTTGATAAAGCAGCTGGATCTGCCTTAAGAATGGTTTCTGAAAAAACTTTTAAAATTTCATATACGGACTTCAAAATAAACAAATATATACTACAACAAAGACAGCATTGCTGGAGCAACAATAACTATAATAAGCTTCTAGAAACCAAGCCTATACTGGGAGAATGGAAGCAAAGCTTTAGAAAAAGCTGAAAAGAAGTCATATTATCCAGACTGCACATAGGTCACACAAGAATTATACATTCTTACTTGCTTAAAGAAGAAGAGCAACCAATATGCCATGCATACCAGACAGCATCATACACAATAAACATATTCTCATTGAATGCATTGATTTGGCCCCTACAAGCGAAAGATTTTACAACACAAGAAAGAACTATTTAAAAAAAACTAAAGTGGACTGTAACGGTAGAACCATGAGGCAAAACATGAGGTAAAAGACTCAACTGGTAAAGAAGTTGTCTATTCGCAATAGGTCTTCGTTCCTTCTTTAAACCCTTCTTTGATTGTGAAACTAAAAACAAAATAGAAAACAACTTCTGTAATCCCTTTCACACAGATTAATAATTCGGGCAAATACAGATACAGTGTGTGATTCTTACCTCTGTTCGCCTCAAAGAATGCCCCCTTCGCAAAGTCTAAAATCGCAGCTCTGTCAGGCAACACGTGTGTTCTGCTCGGAGAAATGGTAATAAAAGGGTCAACCCTTCTAACGGTGTCACGTGTGTGACTAGTCGGTGTACAATGGTAATGTGTACCCAACTCTAAGGTGCCCGTACTAAACAAGGGGGATAGCTCCCTCATTTCCTAAAAGCAGTGGGCCAATATGGAAAAATTTAAAGACCTAACCAATGTAATATAAACAATACCAAAGAATATAAAAACAAATGAATATCTGAAAATTACTGTCCACTATGAATAAATATTTGAAGATACAAAGAACTTAAAACAAACTTTTATCAAAATGACTTGATTCGGTATTAAATGACCTGAAAAGGGTTGACACGCTGTAAAACAAAACAACCAACCCTCTAACCTGAAGTGGTAGTACCTGTTAGAGTCCCATCTATACGTCAAATTGATCTGTTTAAAAATTGTTAATATTAGATAGTTTGGTTTGGTTTTATAGCATATCAACCATTGTTGGTTATTTAATGTCAAATTCTGTTTATACATATATATTAAATATATGATTTGTAAACACATTTTGTAGATACACACAGTTAAATGATCAAACAGTTCTATTTCTAACAATTCAATTTACAATAAGTCAACAAAGTTAAATAATTCCAAGTCTAGCTATGTATCACTAACAATTCAATTAAATATCAGTCATTTGTTTACACACAGTTAAATGATCACACTGTTCTATTTCTACCAATACATTTTATCATCAGTCATTTATTTATATACACTTTAAATGTCAAACAGTTCTATTTGACCCATAGATAGGACCTTATTAGATGCTACTACTATATTACGGGAGCCTTACAATCAGATTGTTTATTGTCATATCCAGGACACTTGTTGGGGTGGGGGAAGGTGTTACCCCTCTGCAGAGATGCAGTCGATGTATTCTATAGCGTCAGCCACCTGGGCTGTAATATTAGATAGGAATACACGAAAGCATGTAACTATATGCAAGTTATTTGGATAAAGAATAGTTACTTTAAGATATAATTGTTTACTTTGGATTATTATAATTAATTACTTGAAACTCTATAATAGATTGCAAATTATTGGTGTTAGATAGGAATACTTGGGACCATATAAACTATATGCAAACAAATGATTATTATCAAATAGGAATAATTACTTCTAACAATATAATTGTGTGCAAATTATTTGTATTAGATAAGAATACTTGATTGTTATATACAGATGATTATAGATAAATAAAAAAAGTGCCATCTAAAAAGATTCAATGGAATGTTTAAAATCTAGTTATTATTATGATCAAACATTTACAAATGAGTCAAATTTTGGTATTAAATAACCCATAAAGAGTTGAATAAATAGACCAAATTAAACAAGATCTTCATGGCTTTAGCTACTCAGTCATGACAGAGCACATGAAATAAACCCTGTCTAATTACTTTTTGAAGAAAATATTCTTGGTAGAACACAAGATTGTGTAAGTGCAACACTCTCCATACTCACTGGACCTAGCTGTGGCCGTCGCTAATATATATCGCAGAGGCCATAACCTAGCTCACTGTAATTGTTCCTCATTTCCTTAACTGAAAATTCATCTCAAGGGTAAGACTTCAGGGTGTGGATGGTATTAAATAAAATATGATGGCAAAGTTTCACTCTATATCAGGAGGTTCAGAAGTGCTTTGATCCATGGAAAACTCACTAGAATAAGTATTGAATGTTAATGGGACAATTTTGAAGAAAAATAATTTTTCACTCATTGTGTAATATAATTGCCGAGGGATTTTGTTTTATATATCTTGCCTTTTGGTTTAGTTAGGCTGAGAACCTTTTGCTTAGTGCATGGGTTAGTTAGGTGCAACATTAATGCAGGTGTTCACGCTTGCGCGGAGAGGATGTGTCATTCACAGATGTCAAAATAAAAATCCCAGATAGAGATTGAGACCAGGAGATGTGAGTGACGTCATGTACCGAAAGTGTGCGCTGAGGATTTTGGGATTTGAGAAAAAGCAGAGAGTTGAGTTCTTGCCTCATAAGAAGAAGGTTGACTTTCAGGGCTCACATGTGGTTTGGGGCAGATGGAAAAGTCAGCATAGAAAGATGGTGTCTCTCTCTCTCCTCATGTCAAATTGCCTTTAACTCAAAAAGGTAATAAAAAGTTTCGTACCTGAACCAATTTTGTGAGTTTCGTGTTTTTAGATTCCCTATGTCTATTTCACACATCGTATCATGGGTATGTTACAATTGTTCATTTATATTTAGGTAAATAATTCACAAAATTCATAAAGTCATGTTTTTTAAAATTCTGTTATAACTTGAAAATGCATTTTTTACTAAACTTGAGGGTGTGAATGACATTTGAATGAAATATGATGGCAAGGCTTCCCACCATATCAAAATAGGCATTTCAGACGTACTTTAACTAATGGAAAACTCAATGGAATAAGTGGGCTGAATGCGAAGGTGACTATTTTAAAGAAAATTAATGTTTCCCTCGTTGTTCATTTATGTCTTGGTAAATACACTTTCAGTCATGATACTCTTTGAATACACCTCATATAATAGTTCAACCAAATGACAATACAACTATGTGGTTATTTTTAAAATATAAACTGGAGGAGTCTTAGTGGCATAGCAGCTAATGTGCTAGACTGTGAATTCAAGCCCCAGTTATGCTATTGGATTCACCTTTGGACAAATATCCTTGTGGGAGGTATAAACCCTCTTGTCTTCTCAGCAATGGGTTAAATAGTACCACTATTGTCCTTCTAAAAGGAAGGATGGCTTTGCCTTTTCTGTGGTCATTTTTTTTTTTTTCTCCTTGTGTGGATGCGCAGGTTAGCTGGTGGGGTGGGAGTTGGAGTTAGATTGATGCCAACTGGGTCATTTGGGTGAGGGGGTCTGATGTTGAAAGACCTGAAACCCCCCATGAACCCAAAGGAAACATCACTGACGACCCATCCCGAAGCATCAACTAAGATGTATGGTATAAAAATGCCATCAAATAACCCTTGAAGTTTGATATGCCATTAAACAAAGAAACCAAACCAAAATATTAACTAAGATGTTATAAAAAGAAAGGCAACTTACAACATGATTGTACATTGAAATAACATTGTTTTTATTTAATGTGTTTTCAGGGACTTATCGACCCCCCCTCTCTTGGGTAAGATGTAATTAGTCTCCTCAGTTCAACCCTCCTCATCCTCTTAATGAATAATTGCTTTAGGTTGCTGGAAGTGGTAATTCTTTTTGACATGGAAATTTCTAATTTTTTCATTTAGGCTGTTGATATATATAATTGATATAAATTAATGTTGTTTTTTTTGTGGTGGTGGTGGTGGTGGTGAGATTTATTTTGTTTTGAATTTATTTATAACTCTAAAACGTTTTCTGGGGTGGGGAGGTACTAAAAAGTTTTTTCTTTTCTGTTTTTTTCTTTTTGGCTGTTTGCTTGATACAAGTTGAAGTTTGAATTCACAAAAAAAATTCTGTCACTTTTAATTAATAAGAATTTGAGTTTTAGTTTGATTTCTTTGTTTAATGGCATATCAAACTTTGTGGGTTATTTAATGTCAAAGCCATCCTAGTAAAACTGTACTGGTACTATTTAGCCCATAGCTGGTAGAATAAGAGGGTTCATACCTTTCCTAAGGGGCATTAGTCCGAAAGTGAATGTAATAGTGTGACTGGAGTTAGAAATCGCTCACTACAATGTCCAGCACATTTTTTGTTCTGGCTATTGATATATAATTGACATAAATTACTGTTTGCCAAAAATCGAAAAACAAAGTAATCTAAAAGTGATGAATTTATAATAATAATAATAAATTCATTACTTTTGGATTTACTTTGTCTTTCTATTTTCCTCATACTGCTAGATTCATGAGTAGAGTGTTCACCAATGGGCTGGGTGACCAGGGTTCTATCCCCGGTCGTGTCATACCAAAGACTCAAAAAAATGGTACTTGATGCCACCTTGCTTAGCACTCAACATTATAAGATAAGGATCAAGGGTAAAGTGGACCAATGCAGGGAATGGAGCAGCGGCTTCCCCTACACCTTGGTGTTGTAGCAGTTTTCTATGGAAAAGAGAGCTTTTGAGTCACCCTTGAGTAAATTTACTTACTTCTAGATTAATGTTTGTTTGTTTTTTTTTTTTATGTGGCGAGGGGGTGATTTATTTTCTTGTAGGTTTATTTATCCAGAAAAAAAAATTTCTTGGGTTGGGAGGTACTAAACAAGTTTTTTTTTTTGCTTTTCTTTCTTTTTTTTTCTTTTTTAAATGTTTTTGGCTTTTTGTTTGCTATGAATACAAGTTTAAATTCACCAAACATTTCTGTCACTTTTAATTAATGAGAATCAAATGATTTATGTTGGGTATATTTCAATAAATAAATGTCCTTGTTTTACATATAGCGGCAGGTGGGGAAGTCCCCCTCCCCCTCTCCCTTGGCATAATAACTAAAGTGCCGGACTGCAACCTCAAAAGAAGATAAGAGAGAAAGAAAGAAATGAAGTGAGATGAAAGAGAAAAAAAAGGAAATGAAGCAAGATACAAAGGAAGATGACAGAGAAAGGAAATAATGAGGGATGAGGAGAGAGAGAAAGGAAAGAACCAAAGAAAGCTCAGAATGAAAGAAGATGAGAGAGAAAGAAAGGAAACGAAAGAAAATGAGAAAAACAAAAAAAAAATGAAGGAAGGTGTGAGAAAAAAAGAAATAAAGGAAGGTGAGAAAGGAAGGAAAGATGAGAGAGAAAGAAAGAAATGAAGAAGATAAGAAAGAAATAAGGAATGAAGGAAAATGATAGAAAATGAAATGAAGGAAGATGAGGAGAAAAGAAGGAACAAAGGAAGATGAGAAATAAAAGAAGGAAGGAAAGAAGGAAAATAAGGAAGAGGAAAGAAAGGAAGAAAATAAAAGAGAGAAAATATAGGTGTGGATTTGTGAAATTATGGAAAGGATGTATGTTTTAAAGAAGTAAGAAGATACCAAACAAAGAAGGTAAAGAATGAAGTAAAAGAAAAGGACATAGTGAGTGGGTTAGAAAAAAAAAAGGCTGAGAGAGAGAGAGAGCATAAACCTGTAAATTGCTTTTGTGTTCAAAATCTTGGAATAGGACACAATTCTTAATTGTCAGTCATAGTTAATAGTAGGTATATAAATCTATTTGTAATGTAATTTAATATCTTATAAACAGAATCTGGATATATAATTAGAGCTGTTGGATTAATCAATTTTTTTTGTTGTTGAGGATTTTATATACACATACAATGATATATTTTTTCAATGCAATGATATACAAATAAGTAATAACTTAAAGGGCCCTTATTTATTTTTTAAGAATCTATCCAGCAAATGGAATGTGACCTCATTTCTCCATCAACACATGTAAGCCAATTATAGCAATTAATACAATGGTTTGGTTTCTTTGTTTAATGGTATATCAACCTTTGTGGATTATTTGATGCCAAAGCCATCCTTATAAAAGAACAGCAGTGATAGTATTTAACCCATAGCTGGGATGTATAAAAAGGGTTCATAATTTCTGTAGCATATTAGTCTGAAAGTGTCTGTAATAGCACAACAGGAGTTCAAACTCACTTCGTGACCCACCGTCTAGCCATTGTCACAGAGACTTCCTCCATGGCTATGAAATTCTTTATTTAATTAGTTTTCTTTTGATCAAACATTTTTTTGGGGCATTAGCTTATTTTTTTTCTACTTTCTATAAGGTGATGTCATTATTAGAGTGTTTATAACTGCCCAGTTGGCTGGGGTTGTAGAATATGTGGACTGTATCTTGGCTGCGGGGTAAGACCTCACCTCAAAAACAAGTGTCCTAAATATGACACTGAACTGTATCTGATGGCAAGGCCGTGGCCATTGCTATAATACCAAGGCCTGCTCGATCAAATGTGACATCATATCAGTGAATCTATGAATCTCTCACTTCATGACAACATTGAATTATAATCACAAAGTCGTTTTTTTTTAATAAAGATTTTAAAACTTTTTAAAATGTAACAAGAAAGAAAAGAAAGAGACATGTTTTGATTTATACTGGTTTTTAATAATTTTAATTAAAATTAAGAAAAGCAATAATTAATAAGAAAATATAAACATAAACATCACTGACTGTCGGTCGTGTTTGTAAATAAACACGGTTTTAAAGACAAAATTTTTTGTTTATTCATCTAAATTTTAAAAACAATTTAACAAACACTGCTTAAATTTTCATATTTTTAATTTAATTATGAATATATTATGGTAATATATATCGCGGAGGCCATGGCAAGGCTCTAGTCTTGGAGCTTTGGAGAATGTGGAGTACCCCTTCATTATCATTACTCCTAGATTCTCTCTGACCTGAAGTGGTAGTACTTGTTTGGGTCTCATGAATAGGTCAAATAGAAATATTTGATCATTTTTTATACTTGAAAACATTTTACTGTGTGTAAACAAATGACTGTCAAATTGAATTATTAATATTACATAGTAATAATTAGAGCTATTTAACTGTGAGGAAAAAAATAAACAATGTTGAATAGAATTACTAGTGTTAGATTGCAATACTTGAAACCTTTTAACAGTGTGCAAATAAAACTATTAGTGCTAAATAGCAATATGTAAAACCATTTAACTGTGTGCAAACAAATAATCCCTGACTAATTAAAAAATTGTTGCTGACAAACCATTCATTTACAATATATATATATATCTATATATATATATATATATATATATATATATATATATATATATATATATATATATAGGATTTGGTATTAAATAAACTACAAGCGTTGATATGCCATAAACTCAACCAACCAAGCGTGTTTATTAAGAAATCCCTTCAATTTGAATTTTTGTGTAAAAGAGTGCAAAAAAAAAAGAGGAGATTCATATTATAATCAGCTGGGGTGGTACTTTGGAGTGAGAATGCAGTGACATGATCCACCCAACTGTGAGACAATAAAATCTGGTGGGATTTTCAGGGATAGTTAAGTTGCATTATTGATTGGAAGTGAAGAATGAGAGGTGGAACGATTACAGACATGAAGGAGGAGACAGGTGCGGTTCTTATTAAGTCAGGTGTGGTTTCATTAAAAAAAGATATTAAGTGCTCACCTGCATAACCACATATTAACATACAGATGTGTTTGCTGATACACACGTATACACCTGCCCACAAAAATTGATGGTATGTTCATGGGGGGGGGGTCTCCATTACATAGTAGCTCACTTGCTGGACTATGACATCATAGTAAGCAAGTTTGAACTGCAATCACACTGTTGTATTCACTTTCAGACTAATACCCTTGAGAAAGATGTGAACTTACTTATCTCTCCTGTTATGAGTAATATAGTACCGATATTTTTCTTCTACAAGGATGGCTTTGGCATTAAATAACCCATGAAGGTTGATATGCCATATAACAAAGAAACCCAGCAAGAGATTGAATAGTACCGCTATTGTTCATCTACAAGGATGGCTTTGCTATTAAATAACCCATGAAGGTTTGTATGCCATAAAACAAAGGAACCCAGCAAGAGGTTAAATAGTACCCCTACTGTTGTTCTATAAGGATGGCTTTGGCATTAAATAACACACAAGGGTTGATATGCCATAAAACAAAGAAACCCAACAAGAGGTTAAATAGTACCACTACTGTTCTTCTACAAGGATGGCTTTGCCATTAAATAACCCTCAAGGGTTGATATGCCATAAAACAAAGAAACCCAACAAGAGGTTAAATAGTACTACTATTGTTCTTCAACAAGGATGGCTTTGGCATTGAATAACCCACAAAGGTTGATATGCCATAAAACAAAGAAACCCAGCATGTGTGAGTAAACAGTAGGGCAAACTAAGTTCTTCAGCTTTGGTACAGCAATCAGTTGAAAAGAAGGAAGACTTTAAATTCAAAACCAGCTGTACTTCACTTAAAAACTTGCCTTGTGTCACATCCTGCCTGTTGTTGCAGGGTTGGGTAAATATATACTTAAAACTATAATTGTGTTTAAGTTATTAGTATTAGATAGGAATTATTGAGACCATATAATTTTGTGGAATTTATTTATATTAAGAATAGTTACTTAAAGATATAATTATTTATGAATGATTGGCCGGGAGACTGGAGTTCAATCCTAGGTCACGTCAGACTTTAAAAATGGTACTTGATACCTCCATGCTTAACACTCAGCAATCTAAGGTATGTATCAAGGGTAAAGTGGAGCAATCCTGGGAATGGTGTAGCTCCCTCCCCTACACCTCGGTGTAGTAGCTATTGAAAAGGGAGCCTTCTGGTCACCCTCAACAACGGTCGTCAACTCTCAACTATCATTATTTACTCAATAATGTAAGGATACAATAAATATCTCCCTTAGATAATTTATATGTACAGTAGAGACCATGTAGGGTGTCACATGACAGTCCCAGAAACCCATTATTGACCTCTTTCACCTCTGGTTTTTGACCCTCTCAGGAAATAGTCAAGCCATATGGTCATCTTACTTGCACTTAACAAGGAAGTTGTTTGCTATTTTGTACTGCTTGTTAGAGGAATAGTAAGAAAAGCAAAGTTGGCTGGTCATGTTAAGCCTTTGCACCTATATGATTGTCTTGACCATATTCATTAAATTGCTCTTGTGGCAAACAAGTACCCAACCCTATTTTATGTCAAAGGTGCAAGAAGGTGGTGGCTGTGGGTCAATTGCATTGAGATAGCAATACTTGAAACCATTTGACTATATGCAAACAAATGATTAATATCAAATAGAATTATTTGTTAGTTGTCCAAATTTCTGAGACGAAGCTTGATGATTTTTATCATTAAGGGTTTTCGGACTATTGTTTTCATCTTTATTGTTATTTCCACAATGTTTCAGCTGATATTTCCTCAGGCCTTCTTCAGGTGTTTGTCGAATAAAGGACGTAGTTTGAAGTTCCACGAAGGTTCCCGAGTTCGACAAACACCTGAAGAAGGCCAGAGGACATATCGGCTGAAACATTGTTGAAATAGCAATAAAGATGAAGACAATAGTCCAAAAACCCTTAATGATAAGAATTATTTGTGTCATATAATAATACTTTAAACCATTCAACTGTGTGCAAACAAATGAGCTCTAACTCATTTAAAAAAAGAAGTTACCTAAAAACTGTTCACTTACAAATCATGTGTATGTTTACCAACCTCTTGTCACAAACAGGATGTGACACAAGGACAATTTTTTGATAGTTTAACTGGTTTGAATTCAGTTTTCCTTTCCCTAGACTGGCTGTGATACCAAACATTTGGCATTAAATAACCTACAAGGGTTCATATGTCTTAAAACATAACCAAACAAACTACCACCAAGCATACCAATGATTAATATTAAATAAAATTATTAGTGTTATATGACAATACTTTAAACCATTTAAGGGGGATGTAATGGTTAAAGCGATAGGCTGCAGAATCATAGTAAGCGAATTTGTACTCTAGTCGCACTATTACGTTCACTTTCGGGCAAATACCCTTGGGAAAGGTATGAACCCCCTTATCCTCCCAGCTATGGGTTAAATAGTACCACTACTGTTCTTCTAGGGTAATGGCTCTGGCATTACATAACCTACAAAGGTTGATATGCGATTAAACAAAGAAACCAAACCAAACCAAATCATTTAACTGCATGCAAACAAATGAGCTCAAACTTGTTTAAAAATAATCAAAAATAATACAAAAGCTTGCCAAAAAAAAAAAAAAAGACTGACTTCAGCATTAAATAACCCAACAAGGGTTGACATGCCTTAAAACCAACCAGCCAACACATATGTTGAATTAAATTATCTCAGCTGTAACAGCTCAATTCTATTTCTTTTCTTTTGCTCTTTAATTGCACGGTTGATTATCCCTCTCTAGAATCAGTGCTTAAATTACTTTCTTGATTGGATAAACACACTTATGAGGCTGTTGTTGGGTGTGTGGTTGTGCTGTGTGGAGGTTGAATTTTTTTCTTATTTTAGCTGTCATAAACGAAATACTAATAACTTTTACCAGCACTACCACTAGAAAAAAAAAAAAAAAAAAAAAAAAGGGAAAAGAGAAATTAAAAATCTATGCCAAACAAAACATGCTCTAATTTCATTTCAGCAGATGAAATGAATGTAATCTAAACATAAGGTGTATATTTTCTTAATGCTGAAACTGGAATACCAATATATAGCTTCAGTTTCAACCTGTGGTCAAAAAATTCATCTGATAGTTAACTGTTGTCAATATAGGTTGTTTGTATCTTAGTCTGTTCGTATCTATCTATCTGTGTATCTCTTCATAATTATCTATCAATCTCTCTTGGTCAGTTAATATCCTATTTATCTACCTTGTTCTGTTCATATCTATCTATCTATCTATCTTGGTCTGTTCATATCTATCTATCTATCTATCTATCTATCTATCCCTTAATCTCTTCCTATCTATCTATCTTGGTCTGTTCATATCTATCTATCTATCTATCTATCCCTTAATCTCTTCCTATCTATCTATCTATCTATCTATCTATCTATCCCTTAATCTCTTCCTATCTATCTTGGTCTGTTCATATCTATCTATCTATCTATCTATCCCTTAATCTCTTCCTATCTATCTATCTATCCCTTAATCTCTTCCTATCTATCTATCTATCTATCCCTTAATCTCTTCCTATCTATCTATCTATCTATCTATCTATCTATCCCTTAATCTCTTCCTATCTATCTATCTATCTATCTATCTATCTATCTATCTATCTATCCCTTAATCTCTTCCTATCTATCTATCTATCTATCTCTTCTTATCTATCTATCTATACCCTAATCTGTTCTTATTTATACACTGATCTATATACTTTTTTTAGAAATGAAAGTATCTTCTCTTTTGGACATGTTTTTTTTACCCCCTACTGCCTTGTACAGGTTTCTGCTGATCAATAACCAATAAGTTCATCCATCAATTCCCACTTGCTTGCTCAATCCTTCAACCAATTTATACTTATTTATAAACACATCCCACTTTCCCACCTTTCTCTCTCTCTCTCTCTCTCTCTCTCGTTTTCAATCAATCTTTCTCTTTCCTGTTTAAAAAAAACAAAAAACATATACTGTTGATTTGATTTATTTTGTTACGGAAATAGCCAACAGATTTGTGTTTGGTCTGTTTATTTTTGCTGGACCATGAATGACATTTGTTCTATGACCACGACTGGACATTGCCTTTTGGGGACCAATTGAAAAGAACCATCGGAATGAACAAAAAATTTGAATAATGCATTTACCTATACATTGGATGAACCTCACTGTGAATGATTTAAAAAAAAAAATGATTGTGTCAAAAGAACAAGAGGCTGGATATTTAACTTTTGTGATCCTATACTAAATACAAACTTGCACTCATAAACACATCTATTTACAAAAATGAATCAATAAGTCTGTAGCCTAACAGTTATTAACTGAATTTTTATCAGAAATCTTCTCTCCATAATATTAGATCAATGTGAGAACTATTGTTATTAATCATACAAATAAGGAAGAAGATTATGTTGAAAAATATTTATTATGTAAGATAAATGTTTTTTTTCTGACTTATTGATGTACCTATGCCTATTTACACTCATAACTTTCTCTCTCTCTCTCGCTCTCTCTCTTATATA
Source organism: Sepioteuthis lessoniana (assembly GCA_963585895.1). Taxonomy (NCBI): domain Eukaryota; kingdom Metazoa; phylum Mollusca; class Cephalopoda; order Myopsida; family Loliginidae; genus Sepioteuthis; species Sepioteuthis lessoniana. The sequence goes on from CAUZXS010006089.1 coordinate 100,770, forward strand.
CACACAATAAAGCAAATCTTTATATTTTTTCTTGAAGTCTCATAATGGAATCCTTTCTAAAGGAATTAGTCAAATCTTGAAAATTCAAAGCCTTAAAAATCAAAATCATGGATTTACTCTCTTTGTATTTGTAAACATGTTCATTTTATTGGAAGTGGTGTTTATACCTGTGATAAAGAACTCTTACCAAAATAATAATGGAATTACAAAGAACTAGAGGAAATTATCAGGAAAGGGCTTTTTCTGCCAGAGTACTCTACCTAAAAGGTAAGGTCAGAAAAAAAGTGATATAAAGAAGTTTTCTTCATCTTAATAACTTCATTCTGTATTCAAAATTCATTTTTCTGTTATAAGTTTGCATAATGACTTGATATTGTGATTTTCAAATAGAGATAAGAAACATCAGCATTTTAGGGTTTATTTTTTAAGTTGTGAGGAAATATTCTTTAAGGCTTTTCATATTCATAATGCAGTATAGAATTTTTCTGATTATTAATTTCTATGGGGAAAAATTTTGCAAGTTTGATTTAGTTTGACTCGTTGTGCATTGTATTATGAAAAGAGGGAAGAGTACTCAGTACCAGGGAAAAAATTTTCCCAGTCGGCTGGGACTGTAGAATACACCAACTGCTTCTCCGCAGAGGGGTAAGACCCCCTCCCCGAAGCAAGTGTCCTGGATATGACACTAAACAATCTGATAGTGTGGTTCCAGTGATGCTGGAGCTCTGGGGAATGCGCAGTACCTCTTTATTGTCATCACTCCCAGGTCTACTCTGGCCCGGAGTAGTAGCACCTGATAGGGTCCTATCTATGGCTTAAATAGAACTAAACCATGGTTTGAGTTTACTATTTTTGCATTTAAACTGTGTATTTATCCTAAACTGAATTGTTTAAAATACAACTGTTTTGACATGTAAACTTTGTACTTCTGTTAAACTGAATTATCTGATAAATACTGTTTTGACAATAACTCTGTGTATTGCCCAGTCAGCTGGGGCTGTAAAATACATCGACTGCACCTCTGCAGAGAGGTAAGATCCTCCCCAATGAGTGTCCTGGATATGACGCTAAACAATTTGATGGTGAGGTTCCAGTGATGCTGGAGCTTTGGGGAATGTGGAGCATTCCTTCATTGCCACTGCTTCCAGGTCCACTCAGGCCTGGAATGGTAGCACCACCAACAGTACAACACAACCCTCCAACCAATGCAGTTGTTGGGTCAAAGGCACATGCCCCCTACCTGGAAAATGCCCATTTAAAAATGTCATATACAAAGCTACGGTAAAAACAAATAAGTCCATCAAATATTACATCGGTGCAACGGAGGGCACCATAAAACAGAGAATCTTCAACCATAAACTTTCTTTCACAAACAGAAACTACTCAACTAATACCGCCTTATCCTCGCATATATGGCATCTAAAAGACACAAATCCCTCCCCTACAATCACCTGGGAGATACTAAAACAAGCACCTGCCTATAACAAAACATTAAAAAAATGCTTTCCCTGCCTCCATGAAAAATTAGCTAACATAACCTACCCATCATAAAACACCCTACTAAATAAAAAATCTGAAATTCTTTCAAAATATAGGCATGAGAACAAACACCTTTTTTCATACTTCAATCCTTGCCCAATTGGCTGGGGCTGTAGAATACACTGAATGCACCTCTGCAGAGAGGTAAGACCCCCCATCCAACGAGTGTCCTGATTATGACACTAAACAGTCTGATGGTGAGGTCCCAGTAATGCTAGGGCCCTGGGGAATACGGAGCACCCCTTCATTGCCATTGCTCCCAGGTTCACTCTGGTCCAGCATGGTAGTACTTGATAGGGCCCTATCTATGGGTTAAATAGAACTAATGGCATACTTATGCTAAACTGATTTGTTTGATTAAACTGAATAGCTTTAAATAGAAATGTTTTTGACAAACTGTACTGACATTTAAACTGTGTGCTTATGCTTAACTGAATTATTTGAAATGGAACTGTTTTTTGACATTGAAACTGTACTTACACTAAACTGAATTGTTTAACATAGAACTGTTTAAACATGTAACTGAGTGTAAACAAAATCTGTACTTATACTAAACTGAATAAGCTGAATTAGAATTGCTTGACTAAACTGAATAGCTTGAAATAGAAATGTTTTTCACAATTAAACTATACTTACATTGTCGGAGAATAGACCTGTATTTGGTATTTAAATGGTACCCGACTATTTTACGTTGATTTTATGTATATTGAATAAGGTTTTAATATTTAGTATTTAGTGTTTCCCAACAGGTTTAATGTTTTCCCACACGTTTATGTTGAAGTTTGGTATATAGAATGTTTAGAATAAAAGGTTGAATAGGCATATTATCAGCGCATGGATAAAGTATTAAATGGAGGAAGCCAATGAAACAAATGAGTAAAAGATATGAAACGAATGAAATGAGTAAAGGTTGTAAAACGGCGCGGACAAAATGAACATTTAAAACAAGGCGACGAACAAAAACAAATTTATATTCTACAACAATAAAACTTACATTGATACATAAAAGAAATTACTAACTCTACTAACAAAATAATAGTGTGTGTATTTGTGTGAGTGTATGTGTGTGTCTAACACAACTAAGCTACAAAAGAATTACATGTTAAAATATCTTTTTTTATGATTAGAAACGGGCAGTTTCTCAGAGACTGGAAAGCGTCTTATAGTCATTGTATATGAATGTCTGCGAGGCCCATCCATGGTGTTGCTTTTCTCTCCTGTTGATTCACGCTGAAAGGAGTGTGTTGCTGCCGCGAAGAAATTTGGTAAAAGAGAACAAGGGTGTTTGAAGACGACGTATTTATAGAAAATACGCGTCTTGTAGGTGGCTCAAAAACGCAGGACTTGAATTTACGCGCGGACGTAGTTTTAGACATATCACGTGGTTCTCCCGGCCAATGGTTTCCCGAGACTAAATATTGAGCGTCCGCTATCTTTGTGGGAACAAGTGGCATACCGCCCAAAATAATTTATAGGAGTGTAAAGTCCTATAACATTTAAACTGTGTGCTATGCTAAACTGAATTATTTGAAATTGAACTGTTTTTGACATTGAAACTGTACTTAGACTAAACTGAATTGTTATATATAACTGCTTGAATAGTTTAAAATAGAAATGTTTTTGACAATTAAACTGTGTACTTACGCTAAACTGAATTGTTTTAAATAGAACTGAGTATTTACATAAAATGGATTTGGCGTTAAATAACCTACAAAGGTTGATATGCCATAAAACCCAACGAACCAAACCCAATCATCACACTTTAATTCATACACATTATCCATCTAACTCCTAAAAAAAAACAAAAACTGAAGCACCGTACCATTTTCCTCCACCACCCATCACACCCGCCGCCATATATGTACCATCGTTCTCCATTAACCCCCATACTCTTCTCCACACGCCTCCAATATCTGTTAATTATACATTTTTATGAGCATTAAGAATAGGCCTCAACATTCTACATTCATCTTATCTACCACGTACACCCTACCCTTATCTACAATAGCGTATAAATCACACAACATTAACACAAAACATACGAATATAACTATTAAAATTAACCACCCCAACCGTCCAACAATTACCTATACCTCCCAAACCCGCCATCTATTTCTTTAATCAATTTCTATGAATTTATAATGACAACACTTTGCCCTTTAGTTATAATCATTATCGTTCATAAATATACTATTATTGTAACCCCTTTATTATTTTCATTACGCACGTACTATCAAAGATAACTATATTATATATAATATTTACGCAATATTTCAACAATTTATTATTATATCCTAGCCCAATTCTCTTCCCTAAATATAATACCAATATTGTACAATATTATATTGTAATACAATATATCCCTACTTATACCCATTGTGATTCTGTTGTACCATAATATAACCGTTTAAATACGCTTACAAATCAAATCTTTATTCATTCACCTCGACATACAATGATGATGTTTTGTGCCTTAGCTATAGTCACCTACACATACAGAAATAAAATAATGTAGAAAAAAATTAAGATACACCGCCGACTTTATATCCGGTTAATACAACGCCCTACGTTTGTACGTTCAATTACACCCATACATACACACACATTAATACGCAACTATAACCCATACAAGCATACGCACACACCCATACACACTCACGTAAAGATTCCTACAAAATCCAAACGGTTTTTTGACTGTATTTTTTTTTTTTTTTTTTTTTTTTTTTTTTTTTTTTTTTTCGATTCATTTCATTTTCTTAACTTCCTGATGATTGTTGTTTTGCAAAAAACTCCATGAAACCCTGAGATCGCAGTCTAAATTCCATGAATTAAATATATATATCTAACATATATTTATTTATTATTATTATTATTATTATATAATAGCTCTATCCTAGATATTGAACACTCTCCATATAATATTGCACTTGGTTCGACACAAACCCACAAAGTGATTTAGTGACAACCAACACTGTTATAATATATATATATATATATATATATATATATATATATATATATCAGGGGAATTTTATGCAGAATTTTATGTATCAAAATTATATGAGTGAAATATCTATGTCTGTTATATAAGTTTTCTTGATGAGACAACGAAAAAACAATAACAAACAATGAATAAAAAATAAGTTCATATATATCTGAGATATTTATTCATAACAAAATTTATCTCCATCAAACAAATTAAATTGTTTCTTGTAGTTTTTCTCAATATAAAAAAGAAATATTCTAATTATAAACCACATTCAGAGTTCTTTAACAAAATAATAACTCCAGCAAAGATGTTGATAAGTGGGTGGTAGAAATGCGACTAAACCTCAGAATTACAGGGTAATGGTGGTGATAGAGAAAGAGGCAGGTGTGACCAAAGGCAATATAATATATTCAGGTGTGATCCAAGTAGCTATTTTGACAACAATTCAAGCACTAATTATTATTTATCACCAACCAAATTTCTTTTGCCCTCTAGCCTTATTTATAAAATTACACATCTATATACATGACTTTCTATAATTTATTATATGCAGCAATTGAAGTTTGATAGCACATACTCACCAACCTGTTAAGGTGTGCACTATTCTACCTGTGCATATGTGTTTTTATATTATGAGGTCATCAGCTAGCTTTGAAAACATAGTTTTATGGGAGAAAATCATGCCAGTATCAAGAGACACTGTAAACAGGGATGTATATACTTGGAAGTATTGTTTGTTTGTTTGGGTTTCATGGCATATCAACCTTTGTAGGTTATTTAATGCCAAATCCATTTTTATATAAATAAACTGTTCTATTTCAAACAATTCACTTTAGGATAAGTACACAGTTTTATTGTAAAAAAACATTTCTATTTCAAACTATTCAGTTTAGTCAAAATGTTCTAAATCAAACAATCTAGTTTAGTATAAGTATAGTTTTTGTTTACACACAGTTAAATGTCAAAACAGTTCTGTTTTGAACAATTTAGTTTAGTGTAGTACAGTTTCAATGTCAGAAACAATTCTATTTTAAACAATTCAGTTTAGCATACATACGCATTTACATGTCAAAACAGTTCTATTTCAAGCAATTCAGTCTAGCATAAGTACACAGTTTAGTTCTATTTGACCTATAGATAGGGCCTTTTCAGGTGCTACCACTCCAGGCCAGAGTGGACCTGGTAGCGATAGCAATGAAGGAGTACTCCACATTCCCCAAAGCTCCAGCATTGCTGGAACCTCACCATCAGATTGTTTAGTATCATATCCAGGACACTCGTTTTCTTACCTGTCTGCAGAGAAGCAGTTGGTGTATTCTACAGCCCCAGCCAAATGGGCAATACTTAGAAGCAATTTAAAATATAAATATCCAGATGCTTCATATAACAATGAACACTTGAGTAGGATGTGAAAAAAAAAGTAAGTGCCAGACTTGCAGATTTAGATTAGGTGTAGAAACAGACAACAAGAGAAATAATCAAATATCTGGAGATGAATGGCCAAAGCCAGAAATGTTGAAAGGCAGGAATGGGTCAGATCAACATTCAAAGAATCCAAGAGAGAAATTACAAAATTTCAAAAGTAAAACAATCTTATATGCTCAGCTCATGAGATTTGAAATTCTATCTTCCCACTAGACATGGTGAGGCTGCAGTTCTGAAGATCTGGAGAATACAGAGTACACTATCTTTGCTATTACTCCCAGGTCCACTTTGACTGAGAATGGTAGTCTACTATCTTTAGATCAAATAATGTTTAAAAATCAAGGTATAAAATAACTCTAGACTGGTTGACATGCCATTAAAATCAATCAACCAATTTATCTTTTCAAAAACCACTACAAAAATCATTCCAAATATAGAAATATGTCAGGCAATTGTGGGTATGAGATAGAAGGGTCCTT
>CAUZXS010006090.1:5000-26025 GCA_963585895.1 Sepioteuthis lessoniana
ACTTTTGTTGAACTAATAATAGGAAAAAGATCAAATATCCCAACCTTCGATCTGCTATGAGACCCGTTCTCCATTCAGATGATCTTCCTGTACCCACACCTCCAGTAAATAAGGATCTTCTTTCCTCACCAGATGAAGAAATGCCTTCAAGGGAGGATTCTGCCAAGTCAATATCTTTGGAAGATATTGAGTCTACATATTCAGGAACAAGTGGTAATGAGCCACACTGGATCACACAAGAAGACCTGAATGATCTTGCTCGTGATTTGTATCTGTCAAAACAGCAGTCAGAGCTCTTGGCTTCTCGGCTTAAACAGTGGAACCTAGTCCAGGAAGATGTAAGGGTCACCAGTTTCAGGAATCGGAACAAATAAGGTCATTGGTCTTCTTATGGGTATGCAAGCGGGCTTCACAAAGTACTGTTGTTTTCACTGTCTCTGGGATAGTCGAGCTGTATTCCAGCATTACAAGCAGAAAGACTGGGGGTCTAGAAGCACTTTTGTTCCTGGCGAACACAGCCTCAAGGAGAATCCTCTGGTGGACATGAATAAGGTGCTTCTTCCTCGTCTTCACATCAAGCTTGCTTTGATGAAGAATTTCATGAAGGCGTTGCATAAAAATGGTGCTGCCTTCCAACACTTATCTACTGTGTTCCCAGGTCTTAGTGCTGCTAAGCTCAAAGAGGGCATCTTTGTCAGACCTCAGATCCGAGAAGTGCTGAAGGATACTGATTTTGAGGAGCTTCTTAACTTAAAGGAACTGAAAGCATGGGAAGCATTCAAGTCAGTCTGTAGTGGCTTCCTTGGTAACACACGCGTACCAGATTACCAAGCCTATATTGAGAAGTTGCTAAAGTCTTACGAAGATATGGGGTGCCGAATGTCACTCAAGATTCATTTTCTCCATTCCCACCTCAACTTCTTCCCGCCAAACCATGGAGCAGTGAGTGATGAACATGGAGAAAGATTCCACCAAGACATTACGAAGATGGAGAGCAACTATCAAGGCAAATGGAACCCCGGCATGATGGGAGACTTCTGCTGGATGCTCTTGCGTGACATCTCGGAGGCAAAATACACCAGATCTTCTAAGAAAACACACTTCTGACTGTCTGTGGTACTATGAATTGTGTAATTGTGTCATCCCAGTATATTGATTCAATCAGTGTTCTTTATTTATCCTGTTTTATCTGTTATAAGCTGCTGCAACTCTTGAAATATGCACATATATTCTCTGTTTATACTAAAATGAGACTATTTAAAAGCCAGAAAACTAGAGGTGATAGAGCAAAACTATTTATAAATTTGAATTCAGCACACCCAAATTAACAAAAAACACCTATCCCCATTCTTGCCTCAGACCAAAACTTTTATTTTTGTAAACCAGTGCAATGTAAGGTAAACATTTTCCTTTTTTTATTATAAATTTAAATTCCATTTTATAATGCTATAATAAATAGCAAAACATGACTAGATTTTTACAGCTTTGTTTTCTATTCTTTCCAAATTATATATATATATATATATATATATATATATATATATATATATACACACACCTACACATATTTAGATGAATGTCTACAAGGACAACTACATACTTTCAGATAGGTTTGTGCTTTATATGATGTAATGAATAGCAAGCCATTGTGAGTGAGTTTGATTCTTGTACTTTTGGCCTTGTGCTAAACATTCAGACAGACAAATCTGTATACTAATCATCTTTGCCAGAAAAAGCTGTCAGTTTTATAATCACACAAAGTCAAGTAAAACTGATGGGGGGGGTCCCCCCTGAAGAAAGTGCTACTATTCCTTCTCACCACAAATACTAATAATCAAAGACCAGCGGGGGTGTCCTCGTGGTGTAATGGTTAAAGCGTTGGACTGCGGAATCGTAGTACGCGAGTTCGTACTCCAGTCGCGCTATTACGTTCACTTTCGCGCAAATACCCTTGGGAAAGGTATGAACCCCCTTATCCTCCCAGCTATGGGTTAAATAGTACCACTACTATTCTTCTTGGAGAATGGATTTGGCATTAAATAACCTAAAAAGAGTTGATATGCCATTAAACAAAGAAACCAAACCATCAAAGACCAGCAACTCTTTCATTAAGAGCTTAAACCACACTTCTTTTTTCTTCTTCTATGATTTATATCAACTAAAGTAACCAAGATTGTTTGAAGGGAGAGATTCACAACTTTTACAAGCCCAAACAAGATACTAAAAGAAATAAGAAAAGAAATTGTGTTTATTCCTTATAGCAAGGATTATTAGTCAATTTTCAAAAAAAAAGTTGTTTTTTTTTTAAATATAAAAGAAATAAAGTTTTTTTTTTGTTTTTATGATAATTGCAATAAGTGACTATAACAAAAAGAGGCCTGCTTAAACATGCTGAAAAAGAAATTCATAACAATTAATCTTAGGCTTTTTTCTTCCAGCTAATGATATTACATTATGCATTCTTCTTTAAGAAAATTGTTATTCCAATACAGCAAACAAATGCACAAGAATAAACATACAAATTAAAACAATAAAATTGTATTTTTAAATAAAAACCACCCCCTGGCAAAAATTTTGGAATTAGCACACAGGACGTTTACCTCATTTTTTTAAATTTTTATTTAGCTGTAAATAAACTAACAGAAAACATTTTTATTTAAAAGCTGAACATTCTAGCTTCATAAAATATAACTTAAACAAACTAGATTAAATTATTTAATGATTGGTATAATTTTTTTCCTAGTTATTCAGAGGAAAATATTATGGAATAACCCAATATTGAGGAAAATATGAAATTCATTGATAAAAAAATATTAGAAAACTGACTCTCCTCAAGCTTTTATTGGAACCTTAGTTCTTTCAAGTATAGATTTCACAAATTTAAAACAAAATTCTTTATCAAAATGGTATCAACTTTAGCAAATAGCACTTAATAGATCTTCTCTAGTGCCTTCTCATAGACCAAATTTAAAAGTTTCTATCATAAATTTTCAACTGGATTTAGATTCAAGCTGTTTACTGGTCACATCATTGATTTTATATGCCTTTTCTAAAAAAAAAGGCTTTAAAATCCCTTTTGTTCTGTGACAAGATGCAATACCACCCTGAAATATGACTATCACCAAACCAATTTTCTATGAATGGAATTAGAAAATTATCCAGGATTTCAATGTATACTGGTGCATTGGTTGTTGAGGTAATGATTGCCATCTTTCCTGGTCTTTTCAGTAATATGCAATTCCCATATTATGAATTATTTGGAAAATCTACTTGTTTCTTCAGGCAGTCACATCTTTGTTTTATTTGAATAGCACCAAACAAAAGTTACACCATCTTCTTGGCCATAGCAGATTCTTTATTAATCACTGAATTTTCTTGTTTGTACGTTAGTCCTGACTCTCATTTCATTAATACTCTACGTAAATCGCATTCAATTCATCCCATTTCTTACAGTTCTATCACAAACACTGACTCCTGGTTTGACATATTTGCTTTTTATTGTACTTTTTCTGTTTTCAAGACATGCTTTGATGTCTTTTGTGATCTACCAGTATGTTTTCCCCATTTCTTTTATATTTGAACTAAATATTATACAATTGACTACAAACAACCAAAATTTTTCATAAAACACTATTATAGACTGCCTTTTTAAATGATTTTTACAAGCTTTTGTTTCAATTGACAAATCTTTTGTGGGAGTCATGTTTACTTTCAATTAGGTATGTCCAAGTGCTTGTTGAGATCAGCAAGATCTGTCTTAACTATTGACCAATTTGCATATTTACACTTCTGCTGGTATATTTTTTAGGAATATAAATTACAAAATTATTCCATTATATTTTTTTCCTCAACATTGGATTATTCCATATTTTTTTCCTCTGCATGCCTTGGAAAAAATTATACAATTAATTTGAATAATTTAATCCAGTTTGCTCAAGGATATTTTATGAAGATAGAATATTCAGACATTAAAGAAAAAAATCTTTTGCATCTTATCTGTTATTAGTTTATTTACAGTCTAAAAAAATCACATGATAAACATCTTCTAAATGGACTAATTCCATATTTTTAACAGAGGTAGTATACACAAAAGAAACAAAAAGCAAAGAATAAATTTAAACAAAAAGTTCACATAAATCACAATATGTATCCACATAGTTTGTGTATAACATTTTTCTATATAATTTTCTTCAAATTGTCGATCTATAAAACAATTATTCATTAGTGAACTGAGAATGACATAATAGATATAATTTTATGTTATTTCAAAATTTAATGATAAAATGACATAAATAATTCATGTCTGAACTTATTTTGAGTAAGATTATTTCTTAACTCTTAGATAGAAGATGATCAAAGATGTTGCAAGAGCTACAGATAATAGAGAACATGCCAAAATACAGTCATTATTTGTTTTTTACAGCAGAGCTACATCAATAATAATCAGTAATAGTAGTAGTAATACAGCTATAAATACTAATCCATTTTCTAATAACCACTCATAAAACCACAACTGCCCTTTGTTAGTTGTAATAAAATCATGTATAACATTATCAATAGTATATCAAACGATAGATTAAAAAAAAGAGAGAAAGAAAATAAGACCAAGTTTAAGAGCTAGCTAATGACAATGGTTCATGCTATAATGTAAGCAACACTAATTCTTATTTTCAGTCAGTAAGAGCCAATAAAAAGTTGAATGTTAAATTTAGCTACTTAAAATTCTAAAAGGTCAGTAATTATTTTGCACAAGAATCGTTTTCCAGAATTTTATTGTCCAAAGTGATGGGTGAGTGTTATACACAAATATGGTAAATTTTGTAAAACTATATACCATTTTTTTAATTGAAAGATTTAATTTTTAAGGAATTAAGGACATTAGAACAAATGTAAAATTCATAGTCAAGTTTGAAATTTTCATTAAACGTTTATCTTAAAATTCAGATGCAAGCTCATGATAATATATCCACTTTACTAGCTATCCTAACAGTTTGATATTACTAGCTAAAAAGCAAACTATTTTTTTGAGAGGACTAATCTATACATAAAGTTCACATCCTATACATAAAATTGCATAACAGCATCTTCCTACCTGAAATAAGCCTATGAATTAACTGCTGTATAATATGACAGGTGTCGTTTTTCTGAATGGAAAATGAAAAACCATAACGTTGGTTTCTACCAAAGAAGTTTTCAATTAAAGATTAACAAAAAGATAAAGATTTAGTTCAATTAACCTGATGGACATGAAATAGGGGCCCAATTTAGCATTATACTTACATTATAAATCAAATCCCATGCAAAAACTTAAGTATTAGAGTTTTCAAAAACTTATGTACTAAAAATATGCACTTATATACCATTTCTAAGTCATGTGATGACAGACATTTGGTGAGTTATAATAAGAAATAAAGATATTTATCACAGAGAAAAGGATTCAATTTTGGCAAGAGATTCCTGTCTATTAAATAGATTTTATATAATTGAATAAAGTATTGATTGGTAGACACTCTTGGGGGTTCATTATATGTACAAAATGTTTGGCTTCTCAAGACCTTACAAAGCTTACTTTTACATAGATACTTCAGTTTTAATATATGTACTGCCAAAGAGAGTACATAGATACTTCAGACCTTCATGAACATCTCAAACTGGTATAGATTTTCTTCAACTTACATTTACTCAATCATGTTACTGATAAAAGATAAAGAGCTTACCTTACTTAATATGTTCGGTATATACACACTGACTTACCTGCAAAAGAAAAAAAACAATGTAAGTAGAAAATCAAACATTTTTATTTATCCAAAACATTAGTCTTCTTTCTACATAAATCTATCAAGCTTCACAAGTTTATTCAAACTCTCAACTGAGTGACTTCTAGTTATGATCAAGGCAGTCTTACTTTTCATATTCATTGATATGTACTAGATATAACTGTTATGATGTATACTAATCAAGGGTCCTCACTAAGTTTTGTTGTGGTAGTGATCATTCCACCTGTGTCCTATCATTTCTCTCATGTTTTCTTATATGGAGGATATACACTCACATATGCTAATGAGAAACATTCCTGTTGGTTATATCACTACATCCCCCATAACAAAGAGGCCTTATTCCTTTAGTCTTTCCATTGCTTCTAAATATCTGTGGAGAAGTCCTGCATAAAGGGGAACGCAGTCTGATTTCATCTTTGCTAGATTCATCATACTGCATATCAGACTCAGTTACATCTTCCTCCATATATTCCTCCAATTGATCCCCTTCAAAAAGGTTCAAACCATTGTCCACCTTGGGCTCCTCCATGCACACATCATCTTCTAATCTATTTCTTATTTGATCGACATGGGCTGATACATTTTGATTACCCATATGTATTGCCATATTATTTCCTTTCTGCATAATAAAACTAGCTTCCTCTTGGTCAGCTTCCTTGCATTTTTTATACCACATCATCTCAAATGCTTTTAAGCCCATTTTTACTGTCCAGGCCATCCTCTCCACAATACAATTTGATTGTGGATGATATGGGGGTATTTTATAAGGGCATTATCTGATACTAAGGTTTTCAGGACTCCATTCCTTGAGAATATTACTCGTAAAATTTGTTTTATCATCTGTTTTTCTATCCTGAACATGAACAACCTCAGGCCATCCTTAAAATGAATCCACAAAAATCAGAAATAGTCCTATTCCACAGTACTTTTTTCTGATGGCCAATAATGTGTGGTTTTCATCTTCATACATTTTGAGAATTTTTTTTATGTACTGTTCTATGTCTCTCAAATATCCTGACCACCAAGCTTCTAATTTCAATCTTTTCTAAGTTGCTGTAATTTCACAATGAATATCATCGTGTACATTCTTTATTACCTCACTTCTCATTCTTAGTGGTGGAACTATCAAATCTCCATTACATATAACCCCTTTTTCCATAGTCAATTTATGTCTCACCTCCTTCTATGGTCTTTCTGCTTGCAAACAGTTACTCAATCTATTTCTTTTTATTCTATCAGAAATTCTGCTCACTACAGGATCTTGTAATGTTTCTTTTCTTTTTTTTTTAAAGACGTTCTACAGGTAACGCGTCAGTTTCAACCCAATGTAATATCTCTTCTGTGTCTTCATTTATTTCTTTTTGCTCATTAACAAAAGTCAATCTTGATAGAGCATCAACATGTGGAATGGTGCTTCCTTTCACATATACAAGATCAAAATTGAAGGCTATGAGTTTTATCACCCATCTCAAAATTCTAGCCAATGTAACCTTTGGTAGCTCCTTTCTGGGTTTAAAAATAAACTTCAAAGGTCAATGTTCAGATTTTAACAAAAAATTTTTACCTAATACAACCTGTCAAGCTCTTTCTATGCTCCAGACAATCACCAATGCTTCCTTTTCAATATTTGAATTATTAATTTCTGCTTTGGTTAATTTTCTGGAAAGGTACATAATTGGATGATTTTCTTGTGACGAAATCACAGAAACAGCACATTCACTGGCATCAGTAGTTAAAGTTATTTCCTTTTTGGGGTCAAAAATTTTCACAATAGCCTTCTCTATTAGTGCCTTTTTTAGCTTATTGAAAGCTCTCTCCTGTTCTGGAGTCTATTTAAATTCACTATTCTTTTTTTTTCTCAAATAATTAAATGGTTCAATTAATTCTGAATACTACCTACTTTAGTGCATGTTCCCAAATTCCTTGTTTCACCATTTTCTTTAACTTCTCATTATCCAAGGGTAGTAACTGAATTGGTATCCAACGAGATTCAGAGTAGGAGGGTGAAATATTTTCTTTCAATCATATCCTTTTAATACATCAACTTTTTGTTCTTCTGATTCAATGTTATTAATTAACTTGGCTGTACCTATTTTTAGGATGTCAGTGCCAATTAGGCCATGGTTTTTAAAACAATCAACTACTATAATAGGTGTGATTTCAAATTTCTCCTTAGCTTCAAAATTGGTTTCAAATTCTTCCAAGGTACCCATCGAACCATCAAATTGTCCAAGTTTTAAATAACTTCTTTTTAATTTTGGTTGACCCATTTCTTGCCAAAAATTCTTCAGAATTAAAATGATGTCACTATCTTTGTCAATTTGCATAGGAAAGAGTATGCCATTTAATCTTTTTTCTTACTTGGTATACGTCTTTTTTTTCTTTTTTTTTTTTTTCAAATTCACACACAATTTGAAAATGATTCGCCTTGTTGCAGTTGTAACAGGTTTGTCCAAAAGCTGGGCAGTTCACCTTTTTATCTAAGTCATGTTCAAAATTGCAGTACTTATCTTTCTTAACCTCTGTCTTTTGCAACACATCAGTGCCACACTGTATAGTTTCCTCCACTTGGAATACTACAGAGATATCATGTGTAGTTACACTGAAGTCGGATATTTCTAATTGTTGCACAACTTCAACACATACTTCCAGCGTCATATTGTTGTGTTGAAGACACTCCAAAATTTTATTTTTCTGGTCCACATCGTTCAATCCTTCAATAAATTGCAACCAAATCAACTCCTCTTCAATGGTGATATTTTCTGTACCTAATTTTTCAAATTCACAAAATCTTGAGGCTTCCTTTAAGCTCTGAAGATAAGACCTTACCAATTTGTTTGAATTTTGCTTTTTAGACAGAAACTTGGTTCTTTCAGCAATGACTTTCTTCTTTTTTAGACTCAAATTATTTCTTATAATTTGCTTTATTTCTTGAAATGAGAGCTCTTCCAAATCTTTTGAATACGCCATAACTGATATCTTCATTATAGCCTCACAGCCCAGAGGCCAAAAATAAATCTGTTATTTCATTTTCTCCTCCGACATTTTTGTCTCAGATTTTTCCTTCTGGCATATACTCCAAAACAATTTAACCATGTTTCTACATTATCTGATTCTTCCAGTCTGGTCAATGATCCTATCAACAACTCCATATTGTTATGATATACTGATCAAGAGTCCTTGCTTTGTTGTGGTAGGGATCATTCCACCTGTGCTAAAAGAATAAAGCAATTTTCAGTACAATTTGTAATATAAGTATGGAGTCTCAAGGAATAAAACTATTAAATGCTAATTATTGAATAATACTTCTCATTTGTTTGCAATTAATCATAATATCAATTCTATAAATCAAATGTGATTTGATAGAGCTTATTAATTGCCAAAGATACTCAAATACAAATGATTAAAGTATATTAGAAATTTAAGGCTCTAATATTATAAATATAAAATACGATCTCACTATAAGTATGAGAAAATTTACAGATACATTATTGGATTTTTAAAAAAATAAAAAAAAGTGAAAAACCAGAATCATTTTTTTTATTATTGCCACAAGTTTAATGAAACATCAGTGGCTTAAGAACACATAGGAAGTGATTAATATCCTTGATTATTGTTATTAGAGTCATTCGCGAAGAGTTAATCACAAATTGGAATATCAAATCAAGAAAAAGAAAATTCAAGAAATTTACGATTAGAATTTCTGAGAATTTTCTTTTAAGAAAATTATAACTTCTCATTAGAATTAAGGAAGCTTTGACAATAATAATCACTTCCTATATGTATCTGAAGCCATTGAAGTTTCATTAAAATCTGTGGCAATAAAAAATGATGCACTCCCTCTGCCTCAATTTTTTTTGTATCCAATACAGCATAATTGTAAATAAAAGTTGTTTTTTTTTTAATCTGAATGTCATCATAAAAGAATATGAATAGTTTTATGATATTGCAATTAATCATTTAACACCATTTAAGACTTAAATTTTTATTAATTAAAAAAATATTTAAAAAATCAAAGTATTAAAAGCAGTTTTTCAATAAACTTTAATCTGATGTACAGTTGCTTACAGTACCAGTAGTTAACCAGTGACCTATCTACCCACCAAGTAATCAAATTGTTCTGTATATTAGCAATGAAATGAAAGAAAAAAAGGTCCTGATAGAGTATTTGACCTTGAATTAGCATTTATCCAGATAAGAAAAATTTAGAAAATTCATGTGTATGCATGCAAAACAACTTAAAGGGTTTAGTAATCTGGATTTTAAGATATTCTAAAGATTAGCAAATAGTAAATACTAAAGAGTAGATTATCTTTAAAAGAAAATAAGATAAATCACCAAGTTTTACTCAAACTACAATGATACCAGCTAACAAGTTTGTTTCACACACACACACCCTCAATCATAATGATTTGTCAAGGGAGATATTTATTAGTGTTACTGATAGAATACTTCAAGTATATTATAAGTTTTATAAAGGGGATGATTTGGTATCAAGTTCAATTGACTGTCAAAAGTAAAACCTTTAAGCAAGTAGAAATTGACATACAACTGTTATAAATAACCTGAAAAATTCATTTCAATTTCTAAAAGATTTTTTTTTTTAAAAAAGAAAGTAACATGAGAAAGACTGCTGGAAAATCAGGTTGATATGGTTTGCTAGTGATTTAAAGTCATCAGAATGAAAATGGATTAATTACCAAAACTGAATTCTTGTGGTAAGAAAGAGAAACATTTTTTATAACTGTATCAGTTAGATTTATTTATTTTTTATTATATCTCACATTTTTTGAGTATTAATTTGGTGAGGAAAAGAGATATATTATAAAAACCATTGTCAGTAGGAGACTCATGAATTAAAGTGCTTTCTATATATTAACATCATAAAAATCTATGTTCTTTTTATTATTAGAGATGCATTTTTTGTGTCAAAGATATGTGGTATTAATAGAGTTGTTTATTTTCAAATCTCTTAGATATTCAATGATTTTTCTGTTTTACTGATGTATTTTTAGACTATTTCATAAATTCCTGCTTGAGATGTGAAATCCATTTTTTGTTTGTTATTGAATACATATTTTAATTGTTCTGAAGGTGTTTATTATTATATTAACATGGGTTGGGTTTCTTTTGAGATTGTTGGTTATGATATTTGTTTCTCCTTTCTAATACCATCAGTAATTTACGAAGCTCTTTTGCTTCGATGTGGCACAAGGCCGATTGATTGGGGCACCCAATGAGACTCGAACTCACTCTTGCAGGTTTGCTAGTCAAGCTTGCTAACCATTACACTACCCGAGGTGCCTTCCTTTCTAATACCATCAGATTTCATTTCATACTCAACTTGTATTTAGATGTATTTATGATAGGAGTTCTGATCACCACTTTTTGTATATGCATTAGTATCCCTGGTAATTTTGCCTATGGTCAGTCTTAAATAACTGTACTTATTTTTTTGAAGTATAATAGATAATATATTTTAAAGCATAATAGATAATATATTTTAAAGCATAATAGATAAGATATCTCATGTGCATGAGATTTAGTTAAGTTGCTCCCACAGCAAGGTATGCAAGTGGTAGCCTGGTTAGTGTATAAAGAACTACTGAATTCAAAGATATTGCATAAAATGATGTATGAAGTCTTGGTATTTGAATGTTTAAATTAAATCAGAAATTAATACATACATAAACCTATTAGGATGTTTAACTAGTATATAGATCCTAAAAAATTATACAAAGCATCCAAAAGATATTTTTTCTTTTTAAACATGTAAATTAGAAATCAAGCTAACAATAAAAATGCCTGCATTTATCAGGATCTCAAACTCATTTTGGTACATAATGTTTGCCATTTCCATCATACTCTTCCTTCTGTGATTGGTTGGTTGAATTTTATGACATATCAAACTTTGTGGGTTATCTCATGCCAAATCCAGTTTATATATTATACATATGATTTGTAAGCAAATAGTTTATAGATAATATTTTTAAATGAGCTAGAGTTCATTTGTTTGCATACAGTTTAATGATTTCAAATATTGCTATTTAACACTAATAAGTCTATTTACACAAGCAGAGTAAATAATTAAACAGTTCTATTTGACTATAGATGAAAGCACAAAAAAATGCTACCACTCTGAGTCAGAACGGACCTGGGTATAATGGAAATGAAGGAATACTCAACATTTTTCAATAAATAAGGTGAATTTTGCATAAGGATTTGGCAATAGGAATCACAGTTTACATTTGTACCTTTTTCAAAGGAATCAATAACCATGAGTCTTTTCACGTCCCAGAGAACTGTCAGCATGACCTTCTTTCCTAACTGCCATGACTGGAACTTTTTCTTTACTAGAGAGTCAATGTATTTCCACTCCATGGACTTGTCTAGATTTTTTATGTTATTTATCTAGTTCTGATTGCTTTATAATAAAGTTAATTCTAAAATATTTTTAAATTTAAAAATTACAAAAAAATAGTTTTGCAGACTTTAATCAGGTTTTTTTGCTGTTTTCAATAGTGTCTAAATCATTTTCAATAAAATTTGCCTACAGAATACCAAGAATAAAAAAGGTAGCCATCAGAGTTATCACTAATTTGGCAACATTAACTTACCCTGGAAAATAGATTAATGGAGAAAAGTTAATCCCTGCTTTTATTCTGATAAATCATTTCACAGAACACAAGTATCTACTTATATTTAAATAGACATAATTTAAAAGCTAACCCTGACTTTTTTGATTCTCTATCTGATTTTGCTCAGACTTCAAAATAAGATTTCTTTATTTAGCTATGACCAATAACCCTGCATGAAATCACTACAACCAGGACTCCAGACTAACTTTTTTTACCACTATCCTGGAAGTGTTCTGAAAAACAATTTTAACTGTCTTAAAACAATTTTAAATTGTCCTAAGATTAAAATGTTCCTTTTTCAACTTTATCATAATCTACATTTGATAGTAGCATAATAAAGATACTATTGAAACTCGTAGGAAATTAATCAAATTTATTTGGTCTATCTAGTCTTGAAATTGTAGTCTTCATGTTTTTTTGTTTAAAAAACAAGGAAACAAAGAAGTTTTTTTTAAAGAAAAAAATTTTTAACTTATGTGAAATAAAGGCAAATTTTCAAGTTATTAAAAGTATGAACAACAATAT
This sequence comes from Sepioteuthis lessoniana, assembly GCA_963585895.1. NCBI lineage: Eukaryota > Metazoa > Mollusca > Cephalopoda > Myopsida > Loliginidae > Sepioteuthis > Sepioteuthis lessoniana. The sequence goes on from CAUZXS010006090.1 coordinate 17,941, forward strand.
TTTTAATTGATGATACAAAAAGTACAGAGTATGATAAATGAAACCTGATTATTATGGTTTTATATTAGTCCAAGCTAAAATAAAATTCAAGTCCAAACCCAAAATAAAAATACAAAACATGATAGGCCTTCTATTCCTTAACCCATTGTCAAAAAATCTTTATCACAGAACTGGACAAACCTAACTAATATTCATCTGTCTCTGGGACAATGGGAAACTTAATCTCAAACCTTGACAACAAAAATAAACATTATGATCCTGACTGATTCAAAGGACTTTGTTTATCTTTCATAAACAGTGAAACAATTTGATGCAGATCTACCAAATTTGATATGCATATTTATAGAATCCAAAAAAAATGGTTTTAACATTAATTAATTTTGTTCCTTATGAGAAAAAGGGGGCTCACATCAAGTTTAACAATAATCAACAGGAAGTAATGTTATTGCAAGATATAACAAATCATACAGAATTTAAATTCCCACATTTCAAAGATTATTTTAGAAAAATAATTCTTAATTCTTCACAAATCATCATAATGTAGAGACAACACAGATTCCTTTGACTCTCACCATCTGTCACAATTGGACATTGCACTAAATAAGTTCTCTAGACAGCATCCAGTGTTCATACAGAGCTGGTGAATATAAGTTTTTGCTGGTTGGTCAACACTGATGTATCCATGTGTAGGAGTCCATAGGAGAGACCACTGCTTATGAGTCCATTCTTACTTCTCTAGCAATGATCAACATGCTCATCTCACTTAAATAATTTTTGAGATGGAAGGTAAATGGCCATACAACTGGTTTTGTAGAGTGCTGCTTCCAGGATTTGTTCAAAACTGCATGCAACATACTTGTGTAGTTTCCATCTAGCTTTTTCTCCAAGAATTTTATTAAAGTCCAAGCAGTGCAACAATATAATAGTACTGACATGACTACAGCTTGGAAAAACTTCCCCATTTCATTTTATCAAAGAATAAGTAAGTTGGCCAACCGTAGTCGAGGGTGACATGATGGCTCTCTTTTCAATAGCTACGACACTGAGGTGTAGGAAAGGGCACTACTTCTTTCTCTGGATTGCTCCACACACTTGATCCATTCTTTAAAATGCTGAGTGTTAAACAAGGAGGCATCAAGTACAATTTTTTTATGGCATATCAACCTTGAAGGGTCATTTAATGCCAACTAAGTTTTTGAAATAAATTGGTGATGTATTTGATTTTTTTTTTTAAATCATTTTTTTGACATATTTTCTTTGGTGGAAGTATTTGTTTAAACATATTTTTTAAACATCTTTTTTGAGGAGGTATGAATGGGTAATGTGTGAGTGTCCTATTATTAGTTTTGATAATGTTACTACTTCTTTTCTGAACATTTTGGTTTGATTTTTTTGTGATTTTCCTGTTTGTGGTATTATTTCATATAGTTTGTTGTTTTGGAAATTATCCCAGTAATTCTGCCATTTTTGTTTTGTATAAATGTTTATGGTTCTTTTTAACTCTGTGAAAGGGATTTTAAAGTGTGTGTCGAATGGATTGTTCTGTGCTGTTTTTGCTGCTGAGTCCACCATTTCATTTCCCTGGATTCCAATGTGACTTGGTATCAAGCAGAATATACGTGGTGCACTCAATAAGTTCCCAGAGTTTTTTTGTACAGGCATTTAAAATTGTTGTAGACTCTTGAAAATTCAGTATGTTATTGCAATACATCTTATGAGATGACTGACCAATTGCTATGATTTCAGCTTCAAATTAACAGCTACAGCAGCAATTGGAATACACCCTACTAAAGCCTGATTGTCACAGCTGATGAATTTCAAAAATGCAATCTGGATGTGAGGACACTTTAGAAGAACGATATGCAATAAAATTCTGTTTTCAACTTGGAAAAAATGCCACAGAAACGTATGGAATGCTTCAGACTGCTTTTCGACAATCTTGCATGAATCGAGCATCAGTTTTTGAGTGACATAAAAGATTCAAGGAAGGCAGGGAGTCTGTGAGGGATGATGAGAGGTGTGGGAGGAGTAAGGAAGTCAATACACCAGAGTTGATTGGCCAAAGGGTTAGGGTTACTATGTTAAGGTTTTAAGGGAGTTCAGGAAGAGATTTCGTTGGAAGAGGCCAGCACTCTTCAAATTGGGTCAGTGGCATTTCCACCAGGACAACTCAATCCGTCACAGACTATTTGACCAAGATGGGCATCAAGACAGTTTCTCACCCTCCCAATAGTCCAGACCTTGCTCCCTGTGACTTTTGGTTGTTCCCTAAGCTCAAGGAAAAACTTAGAGGCTGTCGTTAAGAGACAATTGAGGAAATGAAAGAGGCTGTGACAAAGGTCATTGACATGCTCACACAAGAGGACTTCCATGGGGCCTTCCAGAACTTGTTGGAACGGTACAAGTGCATTGCAGCCGGAGGAGATTACTTTGCAGGGATTGTTGCACAGTTTTCATTGATTACAGAAATGGATGCATTTTGTTTTAGTTTTTAAGAATTTCAAACCATTTTCTGTTGCCCATTTGCTGATTTTATTGATGTTGTGTTGTAATTTTCTTTCAAGAGTAGGGATATATTTTGATTTATAGCTGATTGTGCAGTCGTTAACATGTAAAAGATCCATATATGTCAGGTGAGAGTTCTTTTATTATATTGTTTATTTTGATATTGAAAAGAGTGGTTGATAGAATGCTGCCTCGTGGTACACCTTCTTCTTGGTTTTTTTAAATCGGATAGAGTGGATCCGATGCACACTTGAAAGGTTCGACTTGTTAAAAAATTCTTAATAAATTTTGGTAGTCTGCCTCTTAGTTTGAGATCATATAGGTCTTTTATGATACCAAATTTTCATGCGGTATCATAAGCTTTTTTTAAATCAAGGAAGATAGTTAAGATGTGTTCTTTTTTTTTTTTTATAAAGCCTTCTCTTATATAACTTTCGAGGTTTGTTAAGTGGTCTATGCAACCTCTTTTTTTTTTTTTTGTAGCCACATTGTTTATTTGATATTAAGTTATTGTTTTCTAAGTACTAGACTAGACGGTGATTAACCATTCTTTCTAAGATTTTGCATAGGCAGCTAGTAAGTGCTATCGGTTGATAATTTTCAGGGTATGAAGTATTTTTTCCTGGGAATTATTGTAGCTTGTTTCCAAGATTTAGGGAATTGTTTTCCTGTCCAAATGTTATTATATGTTTTAAGTAAGAGTTCTATGGATTTTTTTAGCATTTCTAAGATTTTTTTTGCTTGTTCTTTTTCAAGATTTCCTCTTGTGGCTGAGGCATTGGATGATTTTGAATATTGGGTTTCAATTATTTTTCTGGCTTCTGGGTAAGGGATATTTTGTTTATGTTTGATGATTAAAATCTTTCTTTTTTCCATTTTTCACATATTTTGGCATATGCTGGATGGTCTCCTTCACAAATTGCACTTTTGAAACCATTGTTGCATTCATTTGTGGGATCTTATTTGCCACATGTTGTCTTGCTTCTGCAGAGTTCCTCATGATGGTCATATTTTTAAAATCTATAACACCTCAATGGGTTAGGGATGTATGGCTCTACTTTAACAATGGTGTAGCCTATTTTTATTTCTTTTAATATTTTTGGTTTGTCAAAGATGAGAATATATGTATTGGTTTTTATGGGTTGATTATTTCTCCAGGATTTATTCTTTTTGCCTCCAGGACACTTTGGTTTTTAATTCTTTTTCTATTTCTTCTATAGAACAGAGTGATAGTTCTGCATTTCTTACTACGCCTTTGGATTTGTTTAATATTTTGTGTGGGTATACTTTTACTTTTCAGGAGAAAGTCTGCATGTTTTTTCTTTTTTATTTGTATTAAGAGTGTTCCGTTTTTTAATTTTTTCACCATGTTAGGAGAGATGTTTGCAGTGAGTATCTTTTCAATAATGAAGGGGGACAGACTTATAATAGGTGTTTCTTCTTTTGATTCCTTGTATAATGTATTCTGGAAAGCTGCAGCTTTCCAGTTAGTGTTTTTGTTCATCTTCTGAGCAGATGTTGGAGACATCAGAATGTGTTCTTTTTTTTTTTTTTTTTTTTTTTTTTTTTATAGTCTTGGGGTTTGTGAATATTTTCCATTTAAGTGGTTATGAGTTTCATTGAACATGCTCCCCACCCACCCTGGAGCCCCATGTGGGGATGTGCCAAGGGGAAAACCCATTCGCCAAGCAACACCAGGGCTACATGTTCAGTATACTCATGCTGTTGTTTGACTTTTTTTTTGTCCCAGAGTTTTCATTCCCAAGTCAACTAATTGCTCAGGGGCAGAAAGAGTTACAAGTTTACCACAGCATGATTGACCCTACAGCCATCGTCCTCATTCAGATTATTATATAAATCTGAAGGAGGGCTAACATGAGCAGCCGATTGATTGGATCAGGCCACTGCAATCACCTGTCTAGTCCAGTAAAGGCCAAAGTGGAGTGTTGCAGGTTACATGGTTAGTATGGAACCTAGACCATGCACCTCCTCAGCCACCAGGTCTCCGTCCCAAGACATTACAGGTCACCACCCAAACAGGTAGCCTCATTGGGGTGGTCTTACCCCTCTGCAGAGGTGCAGTCAGCATATTCTACAGCCCCAGCCGACAGAGCAAACAATTTTTTGAGTCTTTGGTATGACTCAACGTGGGATTGAAATCAAGTTTCCCAAACAATTGGCGAACACTAACCATTACTAATTGGGTCTATAAATGTTTCTTCATGCTGTATATCTAAAATAATTATCTAGAATTATTACCTAGGATTAAAAATCCAAACAAGGCAGAATGATTAAACTGTTTTTTTTAACGGCATATCAACCACTGTGGATCATTTAATGTCAAAAAAAGTTAGATTGGTTTTGTTTTCTATGTGGCTTTTAGGGTATGGATTTTTACAATAGTATTTGATTGATTTAGTCAGAGTTTGAAGAAATGGGCTTTTGTTTTGTTTTGTTTTTTTAAAGAAAACTCAAGATGTTCTCTGGTGTTTTTGAAAAGATCCTTTAGGTTGTTTGTCTGGTAGTATTTTGGACAAGTTTTTCTGAAACTATGACAGTTTCAGACATTGGCTACTGTGAGAGGTACTTGGCACATTAAGCACATTGGCCACACATTGGTGCGTCGTCCCTTTTTGGGTGTGGCCAATGAAAAGTCTGAAAAGAATAACTTCCCATCTGTTCCTTCTGTAACCTACCGACTACTCACTGATGGTATTTTGTAATGATAGAGCTTGTGTATTTGATCGTCCTTTGATTTATGCCATTTGTCATATATGAATTAGTTAATGGTTGGTTTTAGATCAGTGTATACGATTTTTGTATTGGATGTCTGTTAGGAGTAGTTTTCTAGCAGCTTTATCTGCCATTCCATTTCCATGTATATCTATGTGGCTTGGTATCCAGGTGAGAATGCTATTAATTTTGGAAATAGTGTCCATTTTCTTTAGGAATTTTGTGATGAGAGAAATTGATGTATCTTTGTTCTGTAGGAGGAGGAGGAGGAGGAGGAGGAGGATTGATTTAGAGTCTGAGTAGATGATAAGTTTGAAGGATTTCTGGTTAGCTATTGGGCCATTGGCCTAACAAGTAGTGTTCGCCAATGGTCCAGGAGATCGAAGTTCAATCCCAGGACGAGTCATACCAAAGACTCAAAAAAATGGTACTTGATGCCGCCTTCCTAAACACTCAGCACTATAAAGTGAGGATGAAGGGTAAAGTGGAGCAATCCTGGGAATGGAGTAGCGCCCTCCCCTATACCTCAGTGTAGTAGCTATTGAAAAGTGAGCCTTCAGGTCACCCTCGACTAAGGTCGTCAGCTTTACTTTACTCATAATATTCATGGCTAAGTCAATAGCAGTGACTTCTACACTATAGATTTATCATTCATTTGGGAGACACTTTAGCAATTCTTAGTTTTGGAAGATAGCAGCACAACCAACTTTCATTCCTTATCTAGACTCATCTGTATAGATGAGGTGATTATCTGGAAAGTTATTTTGCATGTTGAGGAAATTTTCTAGGAAAGTGTTGGGGTTGGGGTGTGTTTTGGTTTTGTATAACTTGGTAAGTTCTAGTTTTACTGTTGGTTGATTTATGGTTCATGATGGTGTTTTGAGGAGGATGATATCATGTATTATTTTGGGGTTGATTTTGATTTCATTCAGGAGGGTTTTGGATTCTAAGATTAAGATGGCCTTTGCTTTATTTTCGAACAGATTTCTATGATGCAGTTATAGGCGGGATTTTGGAGGCATAAGATGAATTTAGCAAAGTATTTGAATGCAAGTTTATGTCTTCTCAAGAAGAGAGAGGCTTTGTTAGCTTCTATGTATGAAGTTTCTATTGGAGAGGTAATAATGGCTCCTAAGGAAATACTGAGTCCCTGGTGATGGATGGTATCAAGTTCACAAAGGTAAGACTTTCTAGCTGCTTCACATACAGAGCAGCCATAATCAAGCTTTGATTGATTCAGGATCTGTATAGTTTGATTAGGGTCTTTTTGTCAGCACCCCAGTCAGTGTGTGCTATGGCTCTCAAGATTTGGATGATTTGGTTGCATTTTATCTTCAGTTGTTTGATATGGGGGATAAAAGATAGTTCTGAGTGAAGAGTAATGCCTAGAAATTTGTACTGGTGGATTATGGGTATTTCAGTGCCATTTAGTATCTGGGCAGTGTGATTGTTCATTTTGTGGATTTAGCAGAAGTGCATGAATTTCATTGGGTAATTTTAGATTTTGAATCCATTCTCCATTGTCCATTTTGATATCTTGTTGATACGTTGTTGGAGTTTTCTTTCTACAGTAGCCATATTTTTGGAGCTGTAACAAGCAAGGAAGTTATCAACATATAATGATCTATTGATTTCTGGAAGGAGACAAGTGATCTAATTAATAGAATCAGATAGGTGTACCTCAGGGTAGCATCCTATTTCTTGTTTTGGATTGGAGAATCTTATTTGCATTTGGAAAATTTGGTCTTCCAGAAAGTGTTTAATAAAAATGGAGAGTCTGCCTTGTATGTAGTTATCTAAAAATACAAATGTTATATAAATACAACACAAAATTTGTTTTTCTAAATTTTAATCTGATCAAAGAGTAGTGTCTTTTCTTTTTACACTTCAAAACAAGAACTTGTTTGACCCTCAAAATAATGAAGATTCTCTATGTTCTGTAAAGAATGTTCAATGTTCTGAGAATCAAACAAGTCATCAAATTAAAATAAAATCCAAAACATATTTTAATGTCTAAATATACATAATTTTTCTTTTAAGATAACCTTTTACATGTGAAATAAATAAATGTAAAAACTAGAAATAATACTAAAATCCAAATGTTAACTATACTAGCTCCTTTAAAATACAAACTTAAAGTCAAACTGTTTTAACCCTTTGAGACAGTTATACTGATGGTACTTTTCCTCCCACACTTTAACACCTGTTTACTGCTACAGAGAGGAAACTTAGGCTCAGGAACCCAAAGGGTTAAATAATAATACACAACAAACCTACATAAAAGATAACATATACTATAGACAAACAATATATAGAGGCTTTTAAAACTTTAATCTTACCACAAAAAAAAAATTCCAGTCTACCTAAGTAAAAATAGAAATTCCATGTTATAAAAACTTTGTTTTTACAGTTAAGGTATCATTGTAGTTTTTAAGACATCAAACAACTTATTGTCATTATCACAATCTATGAAGTCATCACAAGCTGCAAGTAAAAAAAAAGTCAAGTTTTTTGAGAAAATGTCAACCTTCAATCAATCTTGACCTCTTTGAAATTACGTGGTGGTTGAAAGTTGACTTGAAAAGTAACAGTACTGTTACAGGCTTTTCAATATGACATTTAAGTTAAAATACATTTGAACCACTTTCATGATTTAAACATCCTATGGTAATTCTTTTGACAAAAGTTGCTTGGCCTTAACTGAATGATTCACTTCAACTATATTTGTAGTGATAAATAATTTTGTTAAAAAAATATTCTAGAAAGAATGTTATTTGGAGAAAAAAATGGTAATGAGATTCCGATGATATTAAAAGTAATAGCTTCTTTGTTCCTTTCAAAAAAAGC
>CAUZXS010006091.1:0-12500 GCA_963585895.1 Sepioteuthis lessoniana
TGTCTATTTTCTACGACGATAACCATTACACTACAGGCACCTCCCGTTCATTTTATATTCCTCATGTTTTTATTACATTTTCTATTAATTCATTTTTTTAAAGGACAAAAAAACATTCCCCGGTAAAAATTATTGAATGACTTGTGTATGATCTAACAAGGTGTCATTTGGTAAATCCGGGATATACTGATGTCTATTGTTTGCTGATAAATCTAAGTAAAGTTCTGATACATACGATTGAATAGTTATTGTCTTATCAAATAGATACAATAGCCTGAGTTCAAATGATAGATGAAGCTGCTTGCATTTTCTCTTTGCATTAATTCCCTTGGCGAAGGCATAACTCCAGCTATTCACCTCTCTTCTAAGGGAAAGTATAAAGGAAGACTGGGTAGATACCAAACAGACTTCATTGAAAAAAACACCAGTGTAAAGTAGCCCAGTTGGATGAGGCTGTAGAATGCACTGACATCATCTCTGCAGAAAGGTAATACTTCCCCAAAGTGTGTTCTGTGTCGGCATCTCTGCATAGGAGTAAGACGCTCCAACGAGTGTCCTGGTTATGATACTAAACAATCTGATAGTGAGGCTCCAGTAATGCTGGAGCTTTAGGGAATGCAGAGTACCCCTTCATTGCCATTGTTCCCAGGTTCACTATTGCCCGTAGTGGTAGCACTTGATAGTGTCCACTCTATGCGTCAAGTAGAAGTAAACTGTGTAATTACACTAAACTGAATTGTTTGAAATTAACTGTTTTTGCATATAACTATGTGTAAACAAAAAATATAATTATACTAAACTAAATTGTTTGAAACTTTTATCAAAGAGACAAAATTCAGCGTTAAAAGACTGGAAAATGGTTGATACCTCATAAAACTTAAAATCAAGCAACAAACTAGTAAAAATCGTGTTTATTTGTTTGTTGGGTTTTATGTTATATCAACCTTTGTAGGTTATTTAATGGCAAATCCATTTTTATGTAAATAATCTGTTCTATTAAAAACAATACAGTTTAGCATAGGTACACAGTTTAATTGTAAAAAACATTTCCGTTTCAAACTATTCAAGCAGTTATATGCAACAATTCAGTTAAGTGTAAATACAGTTTTAATGTCGAAAAACAGTTCCATTTCAAATAATTCAGTTAAGAATAAGCATGCAGTTTAAATGTAAGTTCGGTTTAATTGTCAAAAATATTTCTATTTCAAGCTATTCAATTTACTTAAACAGTTCAGTTTAGCATAAGTATGCTGTTAGTTCTATTTAACCCATAGATAGGGCCCTATCAGGTGCTACCACTCCAGGCCAGAGTGGAGCTGGGAGCAATGGCAATGAAGGGGTACTCCGCATTCCCCAAAGCTCTAGCATTGCTGGAACCTCACCATCAGATTGTTTAGTGTCATATCAGGACACTAGTTAGGGGGGGTACCCCTCTACAGAGAAGCACTCGGTGTATTCTACAGCCCCAGCCGACTAGGCAAAGTAAAAATCATGATTATTTTGTTTATTGCTCGTAATATACCATTTAACTCCAAAATGAATTACTGAATATTTGACTATCCTCGTCTTGTTTGACTTGTCTGAACTAAAACTGAGCATAGAATAATATAAGTTGACGTTTTATCGATAATAAAGATACTGCCCGTGATATAATGATTATCGACGAAGGAAATGGAAACAGCGACATGAATTCATTACATAGACGTAACTGATTACATTCCACATTCCATTAATACTCTTGGTAAATATATGGACCCACTTATTCTTCCTCTAACTATGGGTAAATAGTAGGACACTTGGGATCTTTAGCTTACCTTCGGCAACCACTGTAGGAGAAGGAAAATCTGAATTCAAACCTGATAAACTAAGCTACAAATGACCTTGATTCACAGCGCGCTGTGCAGAGGGATTGGTACATTCAGACATCATCATCATCGTCATCATTATGATATACCGCTTGCACAGGTTTCCCTGACCAACTGTCGCCACTAGACCCCTATCGTCCATCGTTCTCAGCTGGTCTTCCATGCTTCATCCTGTATCAGTATAGAGCTGTTGTAGATAGGTTCTAACTTGTGCCCCTACTCTTGCTCGTCCCTGTGAAGGGGCCCGCAGATGTATATGGCTTATGAATTGGTCATTACTCGTCCAGCAGTGTCAGCAATTCTGGCCAGTCTAATTTGGATGGTTTTCGAAATAGCTGGTAGATGTCCATGCAGCTGCTGTTTCCTGGATTGTTGGCACTTAAGCTACTCCTATATGGAAATGCCCGCCGACCAGGCAAATTTTATAGCTTAGCATTAGTTGAACATTTTATTTCTTCCTTATCCAACATCAGTTACTCCAATTATTTTTGCTCTGCAGGTCTTCCATACTACAACCTGTATCAGTATAGATCTATTGTAAATAAGTTCTTCCTTGTCGCCCAAATCTTGCTCGTCCGTGTGAAGAGGTCCGCAGAAGTATATTGCTTGTGAACTCGCACTTACTTCTCCAAGAGTGCCCCACATATATTTCTCTTCTAACATAGATACTTTTCGAGATGCGTGGTAAGTATCAAGACAGCTTCTGCTTTGTTGGATGCTGGCATATATACAAATATATTGACTCAAAAATTACTCATGAGCTGCCACTGAGAGTACTTTTGTTCTAAGAAAAAAATTCTAAAAATCAGTTTAGTGCCGAAACTCCACCCTATTTTTAACATCACAACTCCTTGAGAAATAAACATTTTCCAGCCCAAAATAATCGAGTTAATAAAAGACATACACTTTCGCTAGATACACAACGCAATTGATGAAAAAAAAGTTCAAATGTTCCAGAAATGTATTTTATATTCCCCAAATTATTTTTTTAAAAAATACGCTTTTTACATGACGTTTTACATTAATATTCCATACATACAAATAGGACAAAAGTTCCATAAGTTAAAAAAATTCTAAAAAGAAACGTTATTTCCATAACTTTAAACTACAAACATTTTCTGTTTATAATTCAACTAATGATATTTTTTCTCCATCATAAAAGAAATCATTTTAGTCTCAAAAGGTTTTTGCTGAATTTATTCAAAGCACTTTCCTTTTACATAAACTGACCTCAAATAAATCTATATAGATATATGTGTGTGTATGAATGTGTGTGTCTCTGCGTGTGTGTACTCAATATATATATATATATATATATATATATATATATATATATATATATATATATATATATATATATTAAAGCGTGCGCGCACACACACACATAGTGATTTAAAAAAAATCACTAACAGAAGCAATTATGATATATTTCCAACCAATCTTCACAAGATTACATCCCTTTCAAGATATCTTAGCATTAACCACAGGTCATTGCATGTTCTCCTTTTCTAGTAAAAAAAAACTAGAAAAGTATTTTTACAAGAAAATCAGAACTGATATTACGATGGTGCCCGTAGTCTATTGGTTATCGTTGTAGGAAATGTACACGGCGACACGAGTTAAATCCTGGACGAGATTGATTTCATTTCATATAGCACTAAGACCCTGGGGAAAGGTATGAATCCAGTCATTCTCCCTCCAGCGATAGGTAAATAGTAAGGCAGATTAGGTTATTCAGCCTTGGATGCAACTAGTCTATGAGAAGGAAAATTGTGAATGAAAACATCTTAAACTTAAAATTGACTTTGTATTCATTCCTGCCACAGCGGAGGGGTTGGTAAATATCGATATTACGGTGATTGACTGAGGCAGATAACAATACCGAGTTAACAGTGATAATAAATAGTTGGAGGTTTTAAAATCTTTGATTTTACTATATATATATATATATATATATTATTCATGGAATTTGAGTGTGCTGAATTCAAATTTATAAATACTTTTGCTCTATCACCTCTAGTTTTCTGGCTTTTATATAGTCTCATTTTAGTATAAACAGAGAATATATGTGCATATTTCAAGAGTTGCAGCAGCTTATAACAGATAAAGCAGGATAGATAAAGAACACTGATTGAATCAATATACTTGGATGACACAATTTCACAATTCATAGTGCCACAGACAGTCAAAAGTGTGTTTTCTTAGATGTTCCGGTGTATTTTGCCTCTGAGATGTCACGCATCATGCCGGGCTTCCATTTGCCTTGATAGTTGCTCTCCATCTTAGTAATGTCTTGGTGGAATCTTTCTCCATGCTCATCACTCACTGCTCCAAGGGAAGAAGTTGAGGTGAGAAGGGAGAAAATGAATCTTGAGTGACATTCGGCACCCCATATCTTCGTAAGACTTTATCAACTTCTCAATACAGACTTGGTAATCTGGTACGCGTGTGTTACCAAAGAAGAACTACAGACTGATTTGAATGCTTCCCATGCTCTGAGAGCCTTTAAGTTAGGAAGCTCCTCTAAATCAGTATCCTTCAGCACATCTCTGATCTGAGGTCCGACAAAATGCCCCCTTTGAGCTTAGCAGCACTAAGACCTGGGAACACAGTAGACAACTGTTGGAAGGCAGCACCATTTTTGTGCAACGCTTTCACGAAATTCTTCATCAAACCAAGCTTGATGTGAAGAGGAGGAAGAAACACCTTATTCATGTCCACCAAAGGATTCTCCTTGCGGCTTTGTTCGCCAGGAACAAAAATGCTTCTAGACCCCCAGTCTTTCTACTTGTAATGCTGGGATACAACTTGACTATCCCAGAGACAGAGAAAACAACAATACTTTGTGAAACCCGATTGCATACCTATAAGACGGCCAATGACCTTATTTGTTACAATTCCTGAAACTGGTGATCCTTACATCTTCCTGGACTAGGTTCCACTGTTTAAGCCGAGAAGCCAACAGCTCTGACTGCTGTTTTGACAGATACTAATCACGAGCAAGATCATTCAGGTCTTCTTGCGTGATCCTGTCTGGCTCATTGCCACTTGTTCCTGAATATGTATACTCAATATCTTCCGAAGATATTGACTCGGGAGAATCCTCCCTTGAAGGCATTTCTTCATCTGATGAGGAAAGAAGATCCTTATTTACTGGAGGTGTAGGTACAGGAAGATCATCTGAATGGGGAATGGGTCTCATAGCAGATCGAATGTTGGGATATTTTTATCTTTTTTCCTAGAAGATGCATTGAAAGCAGTTATATTAGTTAAACAACAATAACAATCATCAGCGTGGTTTCGCGGGTCTCTCCAAACCATCGAGAGTGCAAAGTTGAAATATGCTTTCTTGCTATCAAACCATGCAGTTAGTCCATTGTAGCAGGGTTTACAACAGATGTGTGGAGCCCAAGACTTGTTTTTGATCACCAATTTTACAGTCAAAATAGTGAGAGTAGGCGGTTCTGAGGAGGGAAGTGATGGTTCGACGCAGTGCAATTGTTGTGAAATCCCCACACACGTAGCAGAAAGAATTGACCTTGTTGGGGCATCGTCGACATTTTAACGTGCTTGAAGCCATTGGAGAATCTGAAAATATAACAAAGTAAAACTAAATCTGCATTTGAAAATGTAATACTAATATTTAGTAATCCAAAAGATGTGTAACACGATAGTTGAGGGACACCAACCTCTTGCGCCGCCTGCGAAACAACCTCTTCCAATGACTGCCAGAGTGTCGATTGAGACCTGCTACCTTAACTGTCAAAATCCGTCTTGATATATATATATATATATATATATATATATATATATATATATGATAGCATTACATTATGTATGTATATATATATATATAATGTAATGCTATCACTTACATTTAGTGCTAAATACTAAATATAAATTACTAAATTACTAAATATAAATTACTAAATTACTAAATATAAGCCATAAGTCTCATAATATTTAATTCAATTACATAATTAAATTACTAAATATAAATTACTAAATTACTAAATATAAGCCATAAGTCTCATAATATTAGAATTAACCCTGATTTCATATACGCCTTTATGTACCCTATATGCACAAAATGCACACTATGCATATCTAAAAAAAAATAGAGGTGATGAATAAAAACGGATTTCAAATTTGAATTCAGCTTCCTCAAATTAGGTAGAAACGTGTATTTTTTTGCTTGCTTCAATTTCTTGGTAAACCAGTGGTATTAACGGTAAATACATTAAAAAAATAACACCTGATTTTTTCTGTTATAAAAGAAAATAAAATACTGGTTTACAACATACAGACTAATTACCCCGAATAAGAACCCTCATACGAAAAAAAAAATGTTGCGGTTTATGACACAAAACGTTTGAAATCATATCCCTGTGCCCCGTTTCAAAGGTATATACTGATTTGGATTGGTTTGGTTTGGTTTGTTGGGTTTTATGGCGTATCAACATTTGTAGGTTATTTAACGCCAAATTCATTTTTATGTAAATAATCAGTTCTATTTCAAACAATCTAGTTAAGCATGAGTACACAGTTTAATTGTCCAAAACATTTCTATTTCAAACTATTCAGTTTATTCAAGTAGTTATATATAATGATTCAGTTTAGTTTAAGTTCAGTTACAATGTGAAAAACAGTTCAATTTCAAATAATTAAGTTTAGCATAAGCACGCCATTTAAATGTAAGTACAGTTTAATTGTGAAAAACATTTCCATTTTAAACAATTCAGTTTAGTCAAGCAGTTCTAATTCAGCTAATTCAGTGTAGTATCAGTAAATATTTTGTTTACACAAAGTTAAACGTCAAAAACGTTCTATGTTAAACAATTCAGTTTAGTAAAAGACTGTTTCTATGTTAAAAACAGTTCCATTTCTAGTGATTCATTTTAGCATAAACACGCTGTTGAAATATAAGTACAGTTTAATTGTCAGAAACACTTTTATTTCAAGCTATTCAGTTTAATCAAACAATTCAGTTTAGCCTAAATAGACCGTTCTATTTAACCAATAGATATGGCCCGATCATCTGCTACACAGCGGACAAGAGTGAACCTGGGAGCAATGGCAATGAAGAGGTGCTCTGTATTCCCCAAGGCCCCATCAGATTGTTTAGTGTCATATACATGACACTCATAGGGGGGAGGTCTTACCCCTCTGCAGAGGTGCAGTCAGTGTATTCTACAATCCCAGCCGTCTGGGCAATACACAGAGTTAATGTCAAAACAATTTATTTCAGATAATTCAGTTTAGCATAAATACACAGTTTAGATGTCAAGATAGTCCTATTTCAAGCAATTCAGTTAAGCATTAGTACGTAGTTTTAATGCCGAAACAGTTATATTTTAAATAATTCATTTCGGCATAAATACGCAGTTTAAATGTATAAAAACAGTAAACGCCAACCTCAGTTTAGTTCTATTTAACCCATAGATAGGACCCTTATCAGGTGCTACCACTCTAGGCCTGAGTGGACCTGGGAGAGACGGCAATAAAGGGGTACTTCGCATTCCCCAAAGCTCTATCATTGCTGGGACCTCACCATCAGATTGTTTAGTGTCATATACAGGACACTCGTTGAGTGGGGGTCTTACCCCTCTGCAGAGAAGCAGTCGGTGTATTCTACAACCCCAGCCGACTGGGCAAACTGATTTGGAAGCTTTTGATGTTAACTTGACTTCCTATATAACACTCTGAGAATGTAAAGCAAAGCCGGTATGTCCAGCTTCGTACCATTCATTAACGATTCCCCAAATTCATTTTCTGAAAATCCTTCTGTGAATGGGGGTTCCCAAACCCCATTTTAACCCAAATTTATGCATTGTGTACATTCATTGCTTTAAAATTAATCATTTTTTTTTAAACCTTTTCTTGACTGGCTTCCCACACTTGAAAAAATTTAAAATTAATTTATTGAGTTATCCAAACAAAAATATAATCCGTACTGCTTTGATATTTATGTTGAAATTAGATAAAATAATTCTATAAATCAACGTAACTAATTTAGTCAATTTTATATGATAGATATTATTTACCGAATTGTCAAAATTCATTTCATAGCTTCTTCCTCACTTCCAGTTCATAACATTTCACCACTGGGTTGAAAACATTTTTTGGCGGTGAGACAAAATCATTATTCTGTGTTTTTCAATGCTATCTGATTTCAGGAGGCTTTTTCCTTTGGATTATATTGGAAATTTACAGTTGCTGATTATAGAACTTGTTATCTTTTTTAATTTCAAACGGCATATTAATTTACAATGAATCCTATCAAGCTGTTAGGTTTGGTTGAAAAATTTTGTGGGTGTGTACCAGGATTCTATAAAACATATTAGTTTGATGATCAAAATTGATCAGTTTGACTGATGTAATTGTCCAATGTTCCACGATACAAATCTGGAGTCCACCTGACCTCTAGAAAAATCTACTGCATATTCAAAGAAGCGTCTTTGTTCACTTCTTAGAATACCTTTTTCTCAATTGTAAAAGAAGAATCTAAAGAACTACCAACATCTGAAAATGAAATTGGGAGTATATGATGATAATCACTTGCAAATAAATTATCTAGTAAACAATTGAATGATGTAAGGACTTTTGCGGTACCGTCAACTTGTCTTAAAAGAGCTCTAAATGGAAATTCATTTTGGTGCAAGGAGCAAGCAATAGTGTGAATGTTATGAAATAGCCGAGGGATTTCGGTTCATGCCTTTGAGTTTAGTTAGGCTGAGAACTTTTCGGCTCCGCACATGGGTTGGTTGGGTGTAAGTTTGAAGCAGGTGTTAACGCGGGTGCGCGCGAGCGGATGGAAGTGTCACTCAGATATCATAACAGTCCGAGACGATACTGGGTGACAAGGTGCGGGTGACGTCACGCACCGGAAGCACGCGGAAGTTTGTGTGAGAATTTGAAGAAAATAAGAGTCGGGTTTTAGACGCCAAACGAGAAGGATCGATGTTGGAGCTCACAGGCGCGAGGCGAGTTTGCGCCCTATGGGGGGCCGCTCGGGTTGGGGACCAAATGAATAAGACAGCATAGAAGATTGTGTCTCTCCTCCTTACGTCGAAACCTTTAACTCAAAGTTAATAAAAAGGTTTCGTACCTGAACAAGAAGTCGTTACGTGTTTTCGAATTCCGAGATTCCTATGTTCTTTATATGTTATATCGTAATGAACATTACATGTCTATTTTGCACATGGCCATATTCGTGTATATGGCTACGCAACATAGTCATATTTGGTGCCAGAACTTGGGCACATCGTTCATGATATGGTTTACGATTGGGTTACCATGGGTCCACGAAGACGATCAGACAAGCGGCTAAGAACAAGTAGGAATCTATTTCGGAGCGGCTTGTTCAGGCGAACGAGGGAGAGAGAGAGAAAACACAAGGCCCCAGAAAATAAGAAACAAGGAAAAGAGACCAAAAACACGAAGAACAAATTCGGCACCCCCCAGAAAGAAAAAGGAAAATGTCTAGCACTAAAAAAAGAAGAAAAACAGCGCAACCCCAAAAGAAAAAAGAGAAAAAAAGGCGTGAAAAGAAAAGAAAAAAAGAAGTAACACAACTCAACTCCAAGAAAAAAAAGGCATGAAGAAAAGAAAAAGAATAAGAAGGTATTTGCTCATTTACATCTGTCATAGTTTAATTTACGAATAGAGTTTGAATGGTTGTGGAGGATAGATTTGGAAATAATTTTAAAATTAAAAAAAAAGAAGAAAAATCGTTGGTAGCATAGAAAATTACTACTGTATGTGACTTTGTACCGTGGTGGGAGGAGAGAAAGAAAAAGTAACAGAGAAATAAGCTTGTAGTGACAGAGAGGAAGAAAGAAAGGTGGTCTCTGTGTGGACAGAGAATTGTTTCGCGCACATGATGGGCAGCCTTAATCAACAATATTTTATGAAAGAATTTTACAATAGACGGGGTCATTGTGGGTGAAGTTTGTAGTAAATAACGTTTTTTATGAATGGATATTTGTAGTTACTTGTTGGTGGACCGGGCTAATAATATTCGGAGATTAGAATTTTGATTCGAGACCTTGGAGTTTTCGCTCATCGATGGGATTGCCGGAAAAAATTTCGCATATCTGTAGTTAGGACCTTTGGGACAGGTTTCGCTGTTGGAGAATCGATATTTTGGGCACTGAAGAGATCAGGCCAGGTGTTTGTTTAGGTTGTCGAATCCGAAAAAGTCGGATGCACGTTTTGAATATTTCGGACGTATCGTTGTCCGTATCGACTGGAAAATTTTCTCAGATATCTCGCCAGAGAGGCAGATCAACGAAGAGACGGATGTTTATTGTGTCTGACAGGGCAGACGGTTATTTTGTGAGTTTCCCCCTGGAGTGGGACTGTGAGTTTTTGTTGAGGAAGATGTTCGGAAAAACATGGGTTTGGAGATTAGTTATTTAAGATATGCGCAGGGTTTTGGTGGTCTCATTGGATGTGTTTGGAAAATTCGCGGACTCGATTTTGTGTCGAGGGAGAAATTTTATTGAGTGAGCTGATAAAGGTTTGGGTTGTTTAGAAAAGAACACCCAGTATTTTAAGGGCGAAAAAAAGAAAGAAGATAAGAAAGAAGGGTACTCGTAAGCTGTTGAAAAGATGTGAGATAGACCGGTTAACGGTGGTCAAAAGTTGAAAAAAAACGGGGAAACATGTATCTTGGTTTGATTACGAGTTTGCGCCCTATAGGGGGGCCGCTCGGGTTGGGGGCCAAATGAATAAGACAGCATAGAAGATTGTGTCTCTCCTCCCTACGTCGAAACCTTTAACTCAAAGTTAATAAAAAGGTTTCGTACCTGAACAAGAAGTCGTTACGTGTTTTCGAATTCCGAGATTCCTATGTTCTTTATATGTTCTATAGTAATGAACATTACATGTCTATTTTGCACATGGCCATATTCATGTATATGGCTACGCAACATGAAGATTTTTTTTCAACTTTTTTCAAAAGTGTAACAAGTCCTCATTAACAGCCTGTATTATCTTCAAGGATAGACTCGACTGTGCTCACGCTGTTAAATTCATCCAATTGATCAGCACATTGTTTTGCAAGAAAAACACCAGTTTGACCAGTGTTAAGGAAAACCTATGAGTCAGATATTCACTTTCATATACGATCTTCTTTCTGAAGGTGAAGGTTCAGGTCCCTTGGATATTTTCAGATTTTTCTCTTCATTTTCTTCCATAATATCCTTGGATATTAAAGTGCCTATACCAATTTTTGTAACATATTGACCTCCGACCCGGCCAAGCTGTCAGATGTGAAATGCACCTGTGTAAAGAACAGGTGCATCCGGTCCAAGATATCTGGAGATAACCTTGACTGTCGATGGATTGAATTGAGTGCAAATGTGACGCTCACAAGAAGCAGGTGGGTGTCGAATAGTTATATAACCCGATCCGACAGGAAGTTTAGTCGGTTGGAGATCAGAGTTTGAAGTCAGTGTTCCAGTTCAAGGAGTGAGAACAAGACCCAGCAGAGGCTGAGCCCCCAGGGCTCCGGTTGGGCAGCCCAGGAAAACGGGAAAGAAATGCTGCAATGGTCAGAATTGTGGGGGTCAATATGTTGCAGTCTTTGTTCAGTCTCCAACTCGCTTCTCACTCAATAACCCTTTTGTAACCCTTTTGAATAAAATGAGAGGTATATTTTTTTTCTAAAGGACTGTGTCCGCTCGTCTTTATTGTGTTAACTATGTTTCTGCATGCATATGAGTATGATACATTTTCCCATCAACTCCAATACAGATTTTCCACATTTTCATCATGATTTTGATGGGATTTTACTTTTATCTTTGCTCTCTATATATTGCAGTTATGTATCTATATACATTTTATATCAACATTAGGGATAAGAAGGCCCAAAACCTTCAAATCTAAGAGCAAAACATTTGAAAGGAAGGTACATCACCCCTCATCAACTGTATAGTATACCGAGGAATATTGATAAGGCTCTAAAGTCTTTTGGGATGACTATCTAGTTTCAAATACTCATCTTCTCATTCTTCATTCGGAGGATATGACTGGGAGAGGGAAGAAACATTATTCAGGATATATGAAGTAATCAGTGATTAATCTAAATTCTTTTTTGGTCCAATCTTTCTTTTTCTCTTTTATATTTTTATTGCACTTTTGTCAATTGGTCCAAGCTGGAAAGTGCCTTTGTGCCAAATTTTGGCTCTCTGATCTTTCGAATTTCCCGCTCATCCACTGGAACCTGAAATATAAAATTAAAATTATGTTAAAAATACTTGTAAACAAATAAAAATCAAAATTATTTCATGTAAAAAAAAAAATGGAAAAAGTGGCCTTTTATATTCATTGAAATGATATAAAAAGGTAGAAATTCATTTAATTTAAAATTTGCATTATTTTATTTGTCTTCTGCAAAAATACATTGAAAAGATAAAAGTAGAAAATAACTTACTTTCTGTTTAAGGGGACAGATACAGATTATATGCTTACTGTATCAGTTTTCTATGTTGCATTTTACATGATGATCGTCACAACTTAAGACAGGCAGTTTGCACGATCAAGATGAAATATGAAAAAATATCCAGCTTTTCTTCCAAGACATTTATTTGGACTGCTGGAAGAGATTTATTTATTTTATCTTTTTACTTT
>CAUZXS010006091.1:17500-19515 GCA_963585895.1 Sepioteuthis lessoniana
AATAATAATAATCCTTACCAAACAATAATAACTTCCAGTATGTATTTCTTTACAGATATTTTAGATGTCTAACTTTCTGAGACGAAGGTTGATGATTTTTGATCATTAAGGGTTTTCGGACTATTGTTTGCATCTTTAATATTATTTCCTCAACGTTTCGGCCGATATGTCCTTTTGCCTTCTTCAGAAGTTTGTTGTGTAAACTTTATGAGATGAAGGTTGATGATTTTTATCATTAAGGGTTTTCGAACTATTGTCTTCTTCTTTATTGTTATTTCCACAACGTTTCGGTCGATATGCCTCCGCCCTTCTTCAGGTGTTTGTCGAACTCGGGAACTTTCATTGCACTTCGAACTACGTCCTTTTCTGCATCCACGGAGGGGGTCAACCCGTTCCTATTCCGTTAGCCATAACCGGGTACAAGTGTTAAGTATTCCTGTATTGTTACTCGCCTGCAGTTCGACACAACCTTTAAGCTTTGTAAACCTTCGGATATATATATTATATATATATATATATATATATATATATATATATATATATATATATATATTGTCATCCACAGACAGACTGTTTCGTTCTATCAGAACTCTTCAGTGTGGCTAGACACGCAGGACGCTCGAAGCCGGGATCGAAACCCGTCCAACTTTACGATAGACTAAGGCTTCAGACCACATGGCTACAAGCGGACTACGTTGGCTAAGGGAATTTTAAGGTATTTTATTTTTAGCAACAGCAGCAGCAGCCTTTGTTTACATTTTTTTATACCCTATCGGCTAACAGAGTGCTCAATTCTTACGAAGAGCTTTGCATTACGCTAGGGGCGGCCGACAATTCCTTCGCCAGAGTGCTCAACCCCCTATTGTATCATATATATATATATATATATATATATATATATATATATATATATAATATATATATATAGGACAATTTTTAAGTAAGTTGGATTTCTTCAGATTAAACCTCGCAATACACTCGAGAAGTGCATGCTATGATGATTATAATATATTAAATATAACTTTCATTCCTACAAAAAAGCTAAAATCTTATGGATTAACTTATAATTCTCTAATTCTTCTCTCCAAGTGCCAGCCTTATATGTATATATATATATATATATATATAATATATATATATATATATATATATATATATATTATATATATATATATTACCATCAACACCAAAGGTTACGGCTAAACAAGAGTTGCTTAACTCACTTAATCTTCCTTCTCTGTCTCTCTTTCTCTTTGTGCTTCTGTCCCTGTCTCTCTCTGCGCATCATTCTTCCCTCTCGTCCATCACTGATGACAGGTCCTCTCCACTGTTCCCACTGTCTGCACAGAGCTGATGTATGTCTTTACTGGTCGGTTAATACTGATCTGCCCCAGTGTGTAGAAGTTTGTTGGAGAAAGTCGCTTAATGATTTCGTCTCTACCAACCCTAACAGTGTCATAACATGTCTTGTTGGTCATCGAATACCACGGCAGCAATATGTCATCTACTGCAAACGATATCAACAAAGCATAGGCGTGGATTGCTATTGACAGGTGATCGGTCATATGGAAATGTGATCTCTCTGCTAAATAAAACATGAATTCTTCCAAGATGAAACCTTGTCCGTAAAACGATATGAATGAAGTACTAGATCTCTAACGAAAGGAAAGGAGAATATACAAGTCGGGAACTACGCAAGAATGAAACATGCTATTTGAACAAATCCTTGCAGTAGCAACCACCAATACTGCAATTGTGTTGCCTCTAGCCTCTAATCTGTCAGAATAAACATGTACACATACGAGCAGGATACTGCTGGAGAAGTAAAATACTTATATGCGACGTTCTTCTATGGACCCCTTTACACTGACGTGCAATTGTTGGACAACCAACTAGAACTTACCTACAACGGCTCTGACATACATAGGATGTATTCTAGAAGACCTGCTGGAAGCGATGGATGATAGAGACGAACGAAGAGAGAGAGAGAGAGAGGGGGGGGGGAAATCCATACT